>JAOVVA010000026.1:21429545-21443785 GCA_028565275.1 Leiocassis micropogon | reverse complement strand
ATTTTTGCAATTTTGTGCTGCACTGGCAGGAACACAAATAAACAAATAGGCTTTTATTTCAGTTATATTGTCCACTTATCTGAACAACAAAGATAACACAAAGTGTGTCAATAGGCGCAGTGATTCCTCTGTCTTAATTACAGAGCTCCATTTGGAGCCACAATGATCCTCAACAATAGTCTTCAAAGAGAAGAATGTAAATTAATGTAGAGACTGGGGGAGAGAAAAGGGTCTTATAATGGAGAGAGTAATGAATGGTGAGATTATTCAAGCTTTACTCGTCCAGGCCTCAAACTGTTTGTGAGAAAAGCTTCTCTGACGACAAGACTCGCAGTGTAGCTCCATGTCCCTGCATTCATTTCTAAAGCTATCCATAATACTTCACAGAAAGGGGGCGAGCTCTCCTCACAGCCAAACACAGATGCTTCATGCTCCTGCATAATTCACTGTCGTGTGCAATAATCCACAGAGAAGCTGGAGTGAAACCGCAGAGCTTTTAATGGTTAGAGGGGCTGGTGGCTGAAGGGTTAGTGTGTCACTAATGACTGAGAGGGAAAAAAGAATGGACGAGGACCAGAAATCAACATTTCTCAAAAAAATGCAGAAAACCAATTCAATAATTTAGCACGCAAATACAATTAATTCATTCTCAGCCCCGATTACCTCGTTAATATATGAAAATTACACGATATACAGGAATGTTTTTATAATGAGAACAGTTATAATACATTACACATGGAGTTAAATCAACATAAGAAGCATTTAAACATAAGAAAACATTTAGTAAATAAGATAAAATGAACCGTTTTGACTGCGGTGTGACGGTGGGAGTGGGGGGGGGGGAGGGGGAGTACAAGGTGTCGTGGCAATAAAATTAAATGGTTTCTTATGGAATATTTTAATGATCATTCTGTCCATCTGTTTAACATCATTGTCAATACAATGACAAAATGTGAAGCTCACATTTTTATACAATATGGTAGAAAATCCTCCTGTATAATCTGATGGTGCTTTTAATCAACCCAGGTGGTAGTTAACTGGAAGAGGATCGAAAAGGAGAGAAAGAGAGATGGAAATAAATAACTAGGCATAAAGAACTTACACTGAGTAAAGAAAAAAAATGATGATTAGTATCAAACAATCTAAAGCTTACAGTTTCTTGGAGCGTTCACGTTTACGTAGTCTGAGCTCCCCTGACCATCACTGCTGCAGCTCCCAACTGGAAAACACACATACACACAATAGTTACCTTTATGTATAGATTTTTTTTCTCATTTCTTTTGCTTTTTTTTTTTTTTTGGAAAAGTGCTATCTTCTCTCTTCTGCATACAAAAACCTCACAGATGCCTCCTATTGGCTAGGAAAAAGTTCACACCAAGAAAACATGGCGAGTTTTGGAGTCACAATCATGGACAGCTGTGACATCTTGTCAGCTTGCACTTTTTCACAGACAGGGCAAACACTATTCTGTTGTGGCAGGAAGAAACCACACACACACACACACGATCATCTTCAATATCGCGGCTCAGATAATCTTTTAATCAGAAAACACTTTTAAACGAAATATTACAAATGAGACGTTGAAGATGAACAGTTTTGCTAAGTGAATATACAATCTTCCAGGTATTAACTTAATTATTAATTAATTAAACCCTTAAGCCACCAATACCACCAGGGAGGATCTCAAGGATCTAAACATCTAAACAGAAAAGCCTCCAGCTACTATTACAATCTCTTTGTGTCTCCTAAACAAAGCACCAATTCAGGACCTCAAATTGAAGGTTTGTATAAAGAAAGACAATGTGAAGTAGACTTCCTTGAACTTACTCGGAGTTTCAATTGCAGGTTCTCTGTCCTCGTTGACATTTATATAATGCTGACTATCTGTTGGAGCAAACATTCGAACAGATTAGATGAAGTTTGTGTTACATCCTGCTGAAGTGTGATGAGTCACTGGGACGGGCCTGATTCAACTCCAGCCCATATCCTACCTGAATCATCATCGTTGTCATCATTCTCAATGTTCTGGTAACTCTGCCCTAGAAAATCAGCAAAGAAACCACAAGGACCTTTTGAGTTCATCACAGTATGAAGAGTTGGGTTCATTAGTTCTGAAAAGCCCACATTAAATTACTTTACGTGATTAGAGTGTAAATTGAACATGTGGCTTTTAGAAGTTATGTTTAACATGCATGTTGGACATGGAGTTTTATTTTTCATGTTATCACAAGGTGGTTTTCCATGTCATTAAAAGCGCGATCGCAACGAGTTCCTTTTCAAAAGTTTGCATCCTCCATAATTTATGGATAGATATTTACATAACCTGGATATAAAACATCCCAAAGTAAACAATTTAACATTGGTTCATTCTAGGCCGCGACAGCAATTCAAAACCTACAGCAACAACGGAAAGTATTAAAAAAGAAAGAATTCCGAGCTGTATCGTTACCTCGAGGTAATTAAAACGAACCCGTCACACAACAGTCTATTGCCTTTTTATCATGCACATTCTGCAAAATACCCTAACTAAATCTTAAAGACAAGATTCTGAGTAATAATTTTAAATATGAAAGAATATTTGAATTTATAGATGCATTTGCAAGGACTGGGCATTGTCCTTTTACAGAAATTCACATATCAATTGTTATGTTTTTCTTGTTTAAGTTTATAAGTTTAATAAGTTTATAAGTCAAAACAATATAGTTCATGGGAAACATTTTTTTACTATAAAAAAAGAAACAATAATGTTTTCGAACATACGTTAATATAAGCGATGCAACCGGAACTGGTTTCGAAATTTAACTGAGCTGTAGTTTAAAAATGATTTACACCACATTCAGAAAGGGAGTGAATAATGTTTGAGCTGATATCGGTTTAATCACTAACTGTCCAAACATAGAGTATTTCATCAAATTTGTTACAATAAAGGAACGTCTGGTAACATACTACTAGTAACATACAATTAGTAACATGCTAATTGTCTCTTGTTAGTCAATGATTTCCCTTTTCAATTTATTAATATAGTTAAAAATCAACAATACACATTAATCAGCATCAACATTTACAGTGTAATTAGCCCGATGGATCATTTTCATTTGTGGTCTCTGGGCAGGTTTATGATTTAAAAAAAGAACAGACAGGACATGAAGAAAAAATAAATCCACTAAACAGCTTTAGAAAAACATGGTTACACAAGCAAAAATGGAGAAAAATGCAACCACCCATGCACACCAGAAACACAAGCCATTACAGCAGCAATTCCCGGACTTAACAAGGCTGCAGCCCACACTGAAATGTGAAAATGATCTAAGGCCCACCCAAACTTTAATCACATTTCTGATCAACACCAAGACTAAAATTTGTGTCACATCATTCAAATGCCGTGGCTTTATTTTATTAGTGCCGGTTCCCTTTGAAACGTAAATACTTAAAAAGAAATATTTTATGGGAATTTAAAACTATTATTTATTTATTAATGTTTTACTTTGTTATTTGTTAGAAACAATTTCTCGTGGCCTACCCACGACTATTCCTTATGGTCCACTAGGGAGCTGTGGCTTACATTTTGGCAAACACTGCATTACACACTCACTCACTCACTCATCGTCTATACCACTTTATCCTGTATATAGGGTCATGGGTGGCCTGGAGTCAGGATCCCAGTAGACTTAGGGTACATGGAGGGGTACACCTTGGACAGGGTGCCAATCAATCACAGGGCACACACACACAGGCACACACTCAAATGCTCATTCACACACTAGGGGCAATTTGGAAACGCCAATTAGACTAATATGCATGTCTTTGGGGGAGGAAACCGGAGCACCTGGTGGAAACCCACCAAACACGGGGAGAACTTGCAAACTCCATGCACACAGACCGGACATGAGAATCAGACCCAGACCCTGGAGGTGCAAGTCAACAGTGCTAACCACTAAGCCACTGTGCCGCCCCTCTATTACACAATTAAATAAAATTTAGTGTGTTACATTTCTTCTCGGAGTATGCAAACATTTGCAACTGTCTTCTTGTATCAAACTCTGGCTGATTATTTCATTGTTTTTGCTAACCATATTTTTCATATAAGATTTTGTTTTAATACCTAATAGTGAAAATTAATGGGGTAAATGGGCTTTTCTTTAACTAACCTGAATTCAACGAAGAGGCGAGATTCTGCTGGGAGATATTTTGGTCATCCGGTAACACGTCCCTGAAAAGATCAGTGTATAGGAGCTTGAAACAAAACCAGTCATGCTTACACAAGAATTCTAATAAAATTAGACAGTCATGTGTAATCCATTTATATATATAAAACTGCTCCATTAATCTATAGATGAAAGAAATAAACATGTTCTTACAGATAGTCTGGGTAGTCTGGGGTCTTTTCAGGAGGCTGCTCATAGCTTACTGCATCATTGTCCACTAGTGACAAAATATATAATCAGTACATTCAACCCATAACAAACTAGAATAATTAATACACAAGAATAATTAATTTTCTTCCCCCTCACCATTTTGGTTGATGTAATCGCTCTGGCTTCCGCCTTATTAAACAAACAGAAATAACTGACTTAGGTCTAACTCATAACAGTTTAATTTGCATTGCAATATAACATTTAAACCTAAAGAATAAATATCTCTTGTGTCAATGTACAGGAAGCAAGAAAAAAAAAGAAAGAAGATAACTTACCATCAGATGAGCGACAAGCAGAGATCCGTCTTGCATCAGTCATGGATGGCGATCTGATAAGCAGAGACAGCATGAGGTTCACGCACATAAAGTGCCAATATACTGTACAGTATATGTTTACAGGTAAAGAGCAGACTCACGTGATGAGGTGGTGTTGAGACGGCTGAACTGGTACGATGGTCAAAGAAGGAGGCTCGGTGTCTA
Organism: Leiocassis micropogon; assembly: GCA_028565275.1. Taxonomy (NCBI): domain Eukaryota; kingdom Metazoa; phylum Chordata; class Actinopteri; order Siluriformes; family Bagridae; genus Leiocassis; species Leiocassis micropogon. The sequence continues at coordinate 21,438,891 of JAOVVA010000026.1, read as the reverse complement.
AAAGATGACATGGAGGAAACAGATTAGCTAATCATCAAAAATGCTTTTTTTAATAAAAGCCAGAAATGCAGCTTATTTATTCTAAAGATATTAATGATCGCACAGTAAAGCAAATTATTAGCTACAGATTTATTATCTAATCTAGCCAGCTACAAACACAGAACAGGGTTAACGTTGCCAGCCATGTGTTCAGCTTAGCTAATTTTACCTCTCTTGTAGGTGAGTTTAGTGTCGATTTGGCTAAACAATATATCATGTAACAAAAGCACTGACGAGCTAGTATTAATCTAACATAGACTAACATTTATATCTAACAAATAAACCTGTGTTCAAGATTGCTGGCAAGCTACCTAATAACACATCTATTGTGAACAGTCAAGTTAATAGGAATTAGCATTGCATAAATTACATACTTAAAAAAGAATTGCTTACAATGCCTAAAGTGTACTTTTTTGTCAAATAACCCGCAGCAACACAAAAGCAAGTAGGTGCGCTTTTATTTCATTATCAGCCAAAACACAGTATTATTTATGTATTATTTATACAAAAAAAAGAAAATGTGTGTGCCAAAGAAGCTACTTCTGAAGTTTATACAACATGGAAGTGACCAATCTTGCTTCCCTAAAAATTTTAAGTTGCTAATTCTCCATTTTGGAGAGATGATTTTATATGTTCCCCAGAAGTGGCAATTTTTCAGTCTCGCTTCAACCAATAATAATTAAAATGCAAATTATTCATATTTCTTTACGAGAAATCTCTGTAAATCTGTATTGATAGTACAATTGGTGTAAGCATCTAGAAGCATATGATCTGTAAAAATTGTTGCTTAAATTAAAGCATTTCAGTTGATAAAAGCAAAAAAGCAAATTCATGTTTCATGTGAAATCTAAATTGGCCAAGTTTCATCTGAATGACAATTAAAATCATTGAAAGATTTCAATTCAAAAAAGTTACAGACACTACCTAAAAGTGTTTCTTCTCATTTGCTCATTCATTCATTTGCTAAAATTGCCATTTATAAAAATATAAATATGTAGGCAGATTTACAAAAAACAAAGCACAGACTTGAAGCATTAAGTATTATGAAAATATGAGACACTTTTTAACACCAATACCATGTTTTGGCCGTATGTATTTAGTTGGCACTCTACACCCATTGATGCACTGTAGATAGGATATTTCGTTCTAGCCCTAGTTGAGCATGATATGATTCTTTCTACATCAGGGGAGATTAAATCCATTACGAGAGGACCATTCTCCAGGAAAGTTTGGTGATTTTTTTCTGCTCAAAAACAGCTTATTTAACCAATCTGTTAATTGCCAGGTTTGGTGAATGTGTTTAAGTGTTGGTGAATTACAAACTATGCAGGATGCTGGCTCTTCAGGACAGGATTTGAACACCCCTGTTCTACATACTCTTGCCAGAATTATAAATCATTGCATGTCAAGGCTCTTTTTTCACAATATGCTCATGTTCAACAATTTCACTTGAATTATATGAAAGAGATGACATGAGTAGGATCAGATAAGGTACTAATGTACTTAATGAATTACTAATATAATTAATCATAGCTTAATCTTAAAATCCCATTATCTGATCTCCAGAGGAGGTTTTCATTATGAGTCTCTTTCTTCTGTTATATGCTGTTTCCTGAAGTATTTCCTTGCCACAGTTTTCCCTGCATTGCTCATTAGGAATCTAGTTCTAACCTGTTCTGTTGTTAACAGTATCACATATCAGTTTCACATTAAGATGTGCTTGGCTTTAAACCAACACTTTTCTTTTACTTACAGGGGCGAACAACTGCAAACGTTTGGTTCCTGTAAAGAGAGAGAGAGAGAGATAGAGAGAGAGAGAGATGAGACCGAGTACACAAAACAGAAGCATCCAGGCACAAATTGTAAAAAATAATAATAATAATAATAATAATAATAATAATAAAAAAATAAAATAAAATAATCTAAAACAAGAAGAAAGATAAGGATTGAAGCTAAAAGGTTTTCATTCAAGGATGTTATTATTTGTGTGCAAAAATGTAATGGGATGATTACATAAATAAAGTAAAAATATATAATAATAATAATGTGTGTAATGTACAGTAATATATGTATATACTGTAAAATTAAGTTCTTTTTTTTTCACATATCCCAATTTCTTGTTAGTAAGCTGTGGTCAGAGTGCAGGTTCAGCCATTTTACGGCCCCCCTGGACTGGTTTAAGAGTTTTAGTTGTCTAAAGATTTTTTCTTGGAATCTGTCATAGGGTTCTAAATAGAATTGTTATATGTTCTCCAGAGGGAAAACCTGAAGAACTCGCATGACCGAAGCAAAGTGAAAAAGGTGAAATAGAAAAGCAGTCATTAGATCAGATCATCCCTTACGATGGATAACTGTTGCGTGGATCATGTTGTTGTCTTATATATACTAAAAAAAAACAGAAGAAAAAATATTATTAATATTATACAAGGATTTATAACAAAGCATAAAAAACATATGTGTTTAAACTTGCTATATAAAATGGCAAAAAAGTTCCGATCCATAGACATTTTTGATATATGAAATCTGCTCTTTCTTTTATTTCAGACCCAAGACAGCGCTGAAACTGACAGAAGATCAAAAAAGAATTTGTTCTCATATAAGTTTTCTTCAAAAACTGCTGCTGAATTTTACAGCATTTCCTTGTTTGCCTACGGATCGAGACATTTGAGCCACTCTGAATAATGTGTTTCAAGTGATAAAAGGATCTGTTTTGTGCACATCCTTTATTTCTTATCTTACTTGGTGGGCTGTTTCCTTTGCAGTTCAAGCAAAGACCAGTCAGGATGATGAACAGCACAACAACTGCCACACATACCACCGTCAAAAGTGCAGTGGAATCCATACCTGAGAAATTAATCAGGATTTTAATGAACTATTTGTATAATTTAAAAAAATACATGATGCAATCTTAGTAGGTACGTTCAGCTGTAAGTCTGCTCTCATATCTTACAGTTTATATGTTGATGATTATTTAGGTTTAGAGAGTCTGCGTCTGCTGGTAAAAGTAGCAGATTCAACCGCTAGTGGCTTTTTTGTAGCTTCCAGTGGAGAGTTTTAGTTTGCAGCGAGGAACCACTTTACTCACATCTTATTCGAGCTAATCCTTAATTCACTAACATAATAAACGTTGAACAAACTGAAATCAAGATACCAAAAATACTTTTATTACTGTAAGGGTCACTGAAATTACTGAATAAAGGCCTAAACAAGGAAAAGTTTTAGAGGGTTTAAATGAGTATTTAAATTACGGTATTTGGAGCATGTTTATCTGTGTGAGGGCTCTTTTTTGCTCATGGTCAAATGTCATTAATAACAGTTTTTTGAAGGCAGCTCTACATTGAGAACCAAAGGGAAAAAAAAAAAATCACACAAATTTTGTGTTGAATGTCTGGCTCATTCCCCGGCTATCAAGTGCTGATTACTAGCCTGGTAGCATAACAAACTTTCTGTCCATTTAAAAGTTTTTTTATTTTATTTTTTATGCGCTTTAAGTAATAGTCAAACTGTCACTATGTATATGGTGTTAGCAAAAAACAATTAGTGATAATATTTACAAAACCTAATTAGCTCCAAAATCAATATAAAACAGATGTTTGATCAGATTTTTTTCTAAGATAGATAGCTGGTTAATGCTAACTGCAAACATTGTTGATAACTAGGAGGCATGTTAATTTTTCAGTGGTTGTGTTAAACAAACTCAAAAAAGGCAGGAAACCTAAAGCCCTGGCTCCATGAGGCATATAAACAATGTTTGATTATGGCAATTTGGAAAAATATTAAAAAACTAGCAGGATTGGACTTTAAATTTTAGTAAATCAAATGTTTAGAAAACAAAACTACCTGGCTCATTGAGGTATGTATATGAACCATTAGTTTTTTGTTCTATTATTAAAATCTGTTTGTTAGCTAGCTAGCTGGCTAATTAGTGTTAATTGGAAAACTAAATGTAATTAACATATTTTTATAAACTAAATGCTTATAAAACCTATCTAGCTCCATAAGGGTCATAATTTTATTATTTTTTTATAGGGGGGGGGGGGGTTATAATTTACATTAGCATGTTAGTTAGCTATTTTAGCAGGCTAGTTAGTGTTAATTGGAAAAATATTAAATAACTAGCAGGACTGGAACTTTAGTAAATCAAAGCTCAGAAAAACTACCTGGCTCCTTGAGGTATATAAGTCATTCATTTTCTTTCTATTATTAAAATCTGTTTGTTAGCTAGCTAGCTGGCTAATTAGTGTTAATTGGAAATTAAACATTTTTAATTTTGGTTAACTAAATGCTCAGAAAACCTATCTAGCTCCATAACCTGTAGAATTTTTTTTTTTTTTTGATAATTAACAGCTTGTTGAATATTGAAATTGTCATTCTTTTTTATTGTAATGTTTGCTTGGTCATTGCTAACCATTATTATTATATTATTGTCTCTGAGGTAATGTCTTCAGAAATATATAAAATTGCCAAATTGTGTTTTTTTTTAATTACTTAAAAAAATCTTTAAAATTTCTTTTGATGGATTTTATTTAAAGATTTTGGAAGTTATACAGAATTTATTTCCTGAAGCGAAATCAACATCCAAAGAGGAATATATCAGAGCTACATGTTAACAGTTTCACAATTTAATTAATCTCGTGGCATCTATGTCATTGCAGTTCTGTTTATTATCCGCCTATGTTGCCGTGACTGTATGTATGCATGTGAGTGCGTTCATTGCCAGGAAACGGATTTCCTGTATTTTGCAGTTAGATGAGAAAAAAGAGAAAAAAAAGCACATCACAAGAAATTGACTTGGCCTAGGTTTCTCTGTTACACCTACTTCTGCAGGGCTTCTTTCACTCAAACCCCAAAAACCAGGGCCACAGCATATCCACCTCCATTTTGTGCCAATCCGAGCATTTCTAAATGCCAACGTGAACCTGAAACAATGCTTACTGAGCGCCCACGCTGTGAACTGTCAATGTGGACATTTTTCTAACATTAATGCAATGAAACTAATGAAATAAGAAAAAGCTAGTATCACATGGTCTACCCTGTGATGATATGAACAGAAGTCATTTGCAATACTATATGCTTTAATTTAATGAGTCATGTATTATATGTATTATGTATCATATCTGTTATAAAAAGATATACACTAAATACATTGTAACAAATTGTTTATTTTAGTGGTGACCAAAAAGAAGAAGAAAAAAATGTGTGAGAGTGAGGTTTCCTTAAGAGACTGTGTTGTGGTGTACCATTGCTAGATCCTTTGACCACCAAAGGACCTTTGGTCACCAAATTGCTCATGCAAAGCTGGTAAGGCTGATCATAATGAGAAAAGAAAGAAGAAAAAGTTTGATGGTGCCCCTAAGGTTTAAAAATTGGCAACTACTAGGAGTAGCTACTTATTCAAATCATACTTAATATTGTTTTGAATTGATTCTAATAAGTGGACAAAATATGCACTTCATCTAAGATTAGAACATGATCAAAAGTAAAAAAAAAAAAAACTTACCGGCACTGTCACAGCAGGTGCTGAGCCGAACCAAGGGCCAGTTCTCACACGTCACTCACCAAAGCAAAATCACCCCTAGTTCACACTCGGAGTTTTACCATTGTGGTTCTTCCACTTTTCCTCCAAGTTTCTTATCGTTCTTTCTTCACCTCCTTCTGACTTTCAACACTTCTCACTCATCAGCCCATAAGCTATTTAAGCAAGCACATCAGTCATACATGAGTGCTGTAGAGAAATAGGCCATCCCTAAACTTTTTCTTTCTTTATCTTTCCTGTGCCTGTGCTCTCTCGCTCAGTCTCTCTCCTCATAGGCTATTTCTGAATGTCGTCGAAGCCTCCACCTCCAATCTCTGAGCTAAACTGTCTGAGTGGTTTCTTGCTCATTCATCTACCTGGCTTCAGCTCTGCCCATTTGCCTAAGAGGACTGTTCCTTTTTTTTTTTTTTTGCTCTTGTGCTTCGTATTTAGTCGCAATTGTTCCACACGCTTCTTTACGTTCTTCTTTCAGAGATGTAGACATTTCAGTTTACAGCGCACAAATAACATGAATACTATTCAGAAGTATAATTTAATACTCTTGATCCCTAAAGTGCCACAAGGTACTATGGTTATTTCATAGAATCATTCTGCTTCATAATTATCACACAGGAGCTTAAAACCTCCAGGTAACCAAATCTCTCACCAAATCACAAAACAAGAAATTAAGGCATTTGTAAAGTACACTGAAAGGCAATGTTGTTTTATTATACTCAAAGGCCACCTATGATGGGGTGAGTTGATTTAAGGGAAAAAAAGAACAAAAATGAACATAATTAAATTTTCAGTTTCCCCTTTGTCTCAGCTGCCACACTCATGACATTTAGCTTTTATGCATGCACACACATCCACACACTTGCGTTTAAGCAGTTGCATAAATCATCACTATTCCACTACACCTCAGAGCAGTCGAGACTGTTTTCATGTTGCATTTGCTCGACTAATTTGCAATGTAGTGAGAAATTTACCGAACCTGTCTCTCCCACCTACAAACAGGAAACCACAGCAACTGAAGACAACATCGCGCTCCCCATTAGAGAGTGAGAGAGAGAGAGAGAGAGAGAGAGAGGATGAGTAACACTGCTGGAAAGGTGATTGCTAAGGACAGAACAGAAAACAAGTTACGAGCTGAAGTTAGAGTACACGTTTATGGACTAGTATAATGCTGTTGCTGAGAGTTTTCTTAGTATAGCGTTCAGATTAGGTGAAAAGACCACAAACACACATGAGCTGAAGCGTAATTTATTGCTTAAAAAAAGAAAGAAAAAAAAAAAAGAACCACGCTTTGTTAAATTTCATCTTTCCCAAATTACAGCTGCAAATCAGTCAAGTTTTATACAAACACTATAATCTTCTTAAAAATAATAAATAAAAAAAGGAATGACTTTCTTTATTTAAGTGGCACACCCTGAACATCTGCTGTTTTCTCAACTACTGCATTTACTTTCAATTATGTTTTAGTATATAGAATAATAAAAAAGAGCAGTAGGTGTTTTATCTGATTTACAAAAACCAAAATGAAAAAAGCTAAATGTGGATTAGTATGTGGGACGTGTTCAATATGCATGTATAAAAGGTCATCCAGGTAATGTAACATTCCCACATCAATGCATAGTTGTGTCATTATGGTAATGTAGTGTGATTACAGAAAGGACAGTAAAATGATATCTGTTAATTTATTTTAGTCTGTACATGTCTGCTAAATTATTTAACAACCTGAAATGTATGTTAACAATAAAGGTTAAAATCTCCTTTTCTGCTTGAGGTTTAAAACACAATTTGTGCTTTTTAACATACAGAAAAAGAAACAATCCTTCCTGGATCAGTTCTTCCAGACTGTGTGCTATTATTCCACAGTCTTCAGCGTTCCTCTGTAAGAGACAACTCTTCGGTCAGTTCTGGAATGCAAAATGCTGGACAGCATTTTTTTTTTCCTCCCAGGAAAAGCAAGTCATTCAAAAGTGCCATGTCACACTTCCTCATGGTTAGTCATGCTCCCAAAAATAGTAACAGTGTTAATAATATAAACATAATATAATAAATTAACCTAAAAATCCCTGAAGGGGTGAAATTTCAATCAGTGACCCTATTCGCCCCTTACTAAGCAGTGGTGTTAAGCTCGTGTATATCCGTCTCCTTTTCCCCCAGAGAGGTGAGTGTTCTCTAGAAGTCCTCAAATTAAAACACTCGACACAGAGACCTTGGTGGATCTTCCTCTTTTAGGGACGATAATTGGTGCATCATCTGAAGAAAAAGATATAAAAATGATATGAGAGGGAGAATCTATTTATTATATATTATTATTATTTATTAAGAATATTTCTTATTTATTTATTTATTTATTATGTACAAGCTTTTTATATTTTAAGGTCACTGGCAGTCGTATAAGCATTTCACTGCATATCGTACTGTGTAGGACTGTATATGTGACAAATAAAATTTGAATTTGACCTTTTATCCATAATAAAATGTTCTGTATGCTTGTAATCTGTATGCTTAAAAATAAATTAGAATAAATATTTAAGAAAAGTTTTTAAACTATGCCGATACACAACACATTAAAACACACAAAGATTTTTTTTGTTCTTTTCCAAGTGAACAGAAATATTGGAACATGTGCCTGACTGGTATTTCTTGCTGCCCAGGTGTGCAATGCCAGACTGAAAGTTTACTTAACACTTAACAGTGCTGAGTGTCTGTACATGATAAACAAACAAACAAAAAAAAGACAGAGTAGCAGCTCTGCAGGAGGAAGCTCCACAATGAATTTCCGCACGATTTTAAGCGTTGCACTGCTGCAACTTGATTGGCTGATTAGATAACTGCATGAAAGGTCAGGTGTACAGGCATTCTGTGGTTGGTGAGTTTATGCAAGTAGTTTATTTTTTGACAGCTACTGGTGGCAGTTACCTTATGAATGACAAACCACTGAGCGTGTGAGAGGCCACAATGGTGTTATTGGACACTAAGTAGTAAACCTATGAAGTAAATAATAGAAGTATATTTCTTACAGAATAAAAAAAAAAAAAAAACTACTACAATTATAATAAATATATAACAAACAATAAAATATTGTTTTCATGTTGATTATTTAAATTTCATTTCTCATACAAAAGCAATCTTTTTTAGTTTCTGCCTCACACTCCACAACATACCAACCACCCCTACACTCAAAAGAAGAAAAAGAAGCAATACTCTTGCAAAGTATTAGTGTTTGTGGAAGATGTGATCGATTTCTATTTTCGATATAACGTTTGTGGAAAATTTGTAGTCAAGCCCAAAATTATTCATACCCCTGGCAATAAAGTTACTTTTATTCAACCAGCAAGTTTTTTTTCTTGATTAGAAATGACACAGGCGTCTCCCAGAAGATAAGACGATGTACAAGAGGCATCATTGTGGAAAAAATAATACTCATCTATTATTTACATTTGAACAAAAAGTGTCATGTCCAAAATTATTCATACCTTTCTTAATAATCAATTGAAAAGCCTTTATTGGCTATTACAGCAATCAAACGCTTCCTATAATTGCTGACCAGCTTTTTTGCATATCTCCACTGGTATTTTTGCCCATTCATCTTTAGCGATGAGCTCCAACTCTTTCAGGTTGGAGGATCTTCTTGCCATCACCCTGATCTTTAGCTCCCTCCACAGATTCTCAAGTGGGGTCAGTAGCTCAGTGGTTAAGGCACTGGACTACGGTTCGGAAGATCCCAGGTTCAAAACCCACAACCACCAAGTTGCCACTGTTGGGCCCTTGAGCAAGGCC
>JAOVVA010000026.1:21401530-21429119 GCA_028565275.1 Leiocassis micropogon | reverse complement strand
GTGCAGTGTCCGTTGGACTGTCTGCCTTGAGATGTTGCCACCAGCAGAGCCCAGATTCATCAGGATGGCCTTGGTGGTGATCCTTGGATTGTTTTTTTTACCTCTCTCACTATCCTCCTGGCCAGCACAGGTGTCACTTTTGGCTTTAATAATACTTTGCACTAAAGCCACTGGAACTTCAAAACATTTAGATATGATCTTATAGCCCTTTCCTGACTTTACCTCCTGCAGGTACTCAGTGAGCTCCTTTGTCTTAGTCATGACTGTCCACAAACCAACAGCAGATAGCTTCTGTTTTTCACCTGCTGAGTTGATTAAAACAGCTGTGCCAAACGAATCAGGGTAATTAGGATGCTTTACAACAGCTTGGACTATTTGGAATAGTATAGAACTATTATACTATAATTTTTTCCACAATGATGCCTTGTGACTTAAAGTCTTTTGACTTAAAGACTTTTATTCAACCAGCGAGTTATACAAGGTGACACAGAATAACAGGAATTTTTGAAATGCGTATTGGTAGCCATTAGCAGGTGGTAGCACTGCGGGTTAGTGACATTTAGCAAGTAAACACTCCGCCATTTTAGTAATCATGGATCAGTGGAACGGGCAACAAAATTTATTTCTTTTATCACTTCTAGTTTTATTGGATTGGAAAAAAAGTTCCCGTTTTTTGTGTCACCTTGTATGTATATATATATAGGTCTTGCATGGCCACATAGAGAGAAGGTTATCACATGTTTTCTTTAAGACAAGTAAAGCCAGCTAAGCACATGTCATTTAAAACTGCAGCACACTGGGCAGCATTTGGAAGACAGTGCTATCCACCGCTATGCACAGTTTCACTATGATTGATGGGGAAAGAAAGAGAGAGAGAGAGAAAGAGAGAGAGAGAGACAGAGAAATATCCCTCTCACCTAGACAGCACTGACAATTTGGACTCACTAGCTGTGGCATTGTTGTTTTGGACTTGATTAATGAGTAATGTTAACTGAATAAATACATACAGTCAAAGAAGCACAAATCCATTTTATTGTTCATAGCAGGTATCTCACTCACCTGAAGGGACATAGCTCTCTGCATCATGTCTGTCTTTTTCAACAAAAAGGGCCGTGGCCAAGAAGAAGCCTCCGCCGACCACGGCAACGAAAGAACAGAGGAGGAGAGAGAGCTGCAAGGAGCGGAACTGCCACATGTAAGAGTCCGTCCGTTTCAGCGAGTCTGACACCTACCACAAAAAGCAAACAACTGAATTATTAATAGAACAATCCAAAAGAATAAACTGTGTATTTCATTGTATATATGTCATAGTGACACGTACCACTCCTATGAGGTAGGGACTGCCTGCGTCTCCCAGCAGGTGAGAGAGAACAATCTGAAAAGCCTCTGCAGTGGAGCGCCGTGTGGGGACGACAACATACTGAGAGAGCGAGAGAGAGAGAGATGTGATCAATATTTAATGCCTGGTCAGTTTGTTATAAATACTTGTATATAATTAAAAAAAAAAAGCAGAAAAAGCAGCTCACCAGCAAGATGTCAGCCACAATGGCCCAGTTCATTGAGAGGAACATCTCACCAAAAAAGATGAAGACCTGAGTCAAATACAAATGGTACACAAAGGTCACCCTAAGACATCAAAGGAGGCAAAGGTGCAGCAGCATTCAATCTACAACACTCACTCACACACTCAGATTGAAGATTTTGTAATACTTGGCATGTTCAAAAACAAAAATCGGTTTATTTTACTTAAAGTCTTATGTTCTATTTTCATCACAGAGAAAAAAATACAGCATAATACATAATACAGAATAATTAAACTTTTTAGCAAAATGACCAAACAGGTCTGAGTAAATCCAGCTTTCAATTATATTTTAATTAGGTATTACAGTTTTATTTATGCATTTAAACAACAAAAAGCACACCATATATTATACACTCACCGAGTCTGATCCACTTTTTGCAGCACCATGCTGCCTAGTGTGTTAATTAAGCTACATAAATAATGTAACTCCAATTAATAACTGTTAATTGTAAATAACTTACCTACACTTCATCCTTACCTTTCATGCAGTTATCTAATCACATGCAGTGCTTAAAATCATGCAGATAAGTCAAGAGCATCAGCTTCTTAGTGACTTTTTTGGCATCGTCATTGATAACAGAAATTTGAGAATTTCGTTGGAATTTTCACACATAAAACAGTCTCTAGAGGTTTCACAGAATGTGTGATGAACAAAAAAGACCCAGAGAGTAGCAGCTCTGCAGGAGTAAGCTCCATGATGAATTTCCACATGATTTTAAGTGTTGCACTGCTGCTACATGTTTGACTGATTAGATAACTGCATAAAAGGTCAGGCATTCTGCAGATGTACAGGCATTCCGCAGTTAGTGAGCTTAAGCAAACAGTTTATTTTTGACAGCCACTGATGGTAGTTACTTTACAAATGAAAAGCTACTGAGTGTGTGACAGCCCACAATGCAGCTATTGAACTCTAAGCAGTAAACCTAAAGTAAAGAGTAATAGGGCAATACTGCGCAAAAGTCTTCGGCACCATATTGTCTTTAGTATAAATTTTGCTATACATGTTTATCATGTATTATTAGGTACTAAATTCAATTCAATTTTATTTTATTTGTATAGCGCTATTTACAACGGTCATTGTCGCAAAACAGCTTGACACAATCAAAACAAATTATGGAAGTTTGTATGAAATGTCAATGTGTATGAATCAAAATGATGAGATGGTCCCTGAGGAGCAAGCCGAGGGTGGCGGTGGCAAGGAAAAACTCCCTGAGATGGCAATCATGCCTGAGATGGCAATAGGAAGAACCCTTGAGAGGAACCAGACTAAATCATTTACTATTTCCACATATAATTTAAAAAAATTATAAGTAAATAAATAACACTGAAGTTTTCAAAACTCTTAGGCACAAAAAAATGGCTTCCAAAACATTTCTACATTAAAGAAATTTTTATAAAAAGCACTAAAGAATAATAAAATAAACACCGGCAAGAAACAGATTTGTTCAGTTCATAAATAAAACAGCCATTAGGTTTTACTGAATGTGCTGGAGAATATGAGTTCTTCTGGTTCTTGCTCCTTTCTATTTTTTGCTAAACTCTGGAGCCTACATTAGGGTTTTGGTTTCATCTAACAACTGGTCTGTTATGTAATTGTGCTTTCCTTACTGGTATATCTTCTTCTGTAATATTATTTCTTTTTTTTATATATAATTTTTTGAAACATAATGAATGCTATACATCATAATGCAGACATGATAAACATTTAAGAAATAAAAGATTTCTGCACAGTACTGTATATTTCTTACAGGTTTTTGAACTATTAACAACTAATAAAAGTATCTAATAAACACTGAAATGCTGTGTAACTCATGTTGTTGAGTGCTTACATGTCATGTCTCATACAAAGTAACCTTTTTTTTTAACCCCTGACAATCGTCTGCTCCACACTAATGTCCAGTAGGGGCCCTTACTGTACCGATCACCCATAAACTCAAAATAAGCGACATTGGCGAGCAACAAAATGCGAGTGGTTTCTATTTACAGTGGTTAAGGTATTGGACTACGATTCGGAAGGTCCCAGGTTCAAACCCCATGACCACCAAGTTGCCACTGTTGGGCCTTTGAGCAAAGCCCTTAACCCTCAACTGCTCAGTAATGATGCAAAAAAAATGTAAGTCGCTCCGGATAAGGGCGTCTGCCAAATGCCTATATGTAAATGTAAATCACGCGGCTCTAAGAGGCAGCCAAAGGGGATTTAGCGAATCTGTGTGGGACGTAAACAAAAAATTACCACACTGGACTCAGAAGTGTAACTGCACATCTGCCTTTCTTGTTCTATGCCATTTTTTTAACCGAGTTAATAGTTGAAGGAATGAACATGTACCAAATCGAGGGAAGGTTTACTAAAGAAGTTTGTAAATATTGTATTCTCTCTTGTCTGCATTGCAGCCATTTCAATAAAAGTAACAGTAATGTCTGCTCAGTTTCATTCCCCTGCTCACCTTCATTTTTTCAAGCTTCTGTGGTTGATATAAACATACGCACGCTACCATTAATATTTGCCCAGTCTGTGGCAGGATAAAACTCGGATTCAAATTTAGTATTACAATGCATTTGTTTAAAATATTAATCTTTTGCTTTAATCTCTTAAATATAAAGCACAGCACCAATGTTAAAAAAAACAGAAACAAACAGGAAATGGTGAGGAAACAAAAAAGATGCTAAAGATGTGCAAAGAGTGTGTGCTAAGTGTGAAAAATGAAATGTGAGAAAGAGCAGCAAGAGTGAGAAAAAAATAAAATAAAATGGCATACTGAGGCGAACTCACGTAGGTAGCTATGGTGCTGCCCTGGGCAAAGATGATGGACAGATAAAGGAAGGGGGCAGCGAGGAGGAGGCCAGCAGCACACACGAGTGGATCGGCACGTGGCGTTCTCGTCCTTAAACGCTTACTGACACCTACACCCATTGCTACACCCAACACTCCCGTCACACACGTGATGATTCCAAAATACAGACTAGAGGGCACAGAGACAGGACATTGAAATAAACAGATATTAGACCATAATAATCTGTGTGAAAAGGAAATGAGAAAGGAATTTTCTCTGCACATTTACAATACTAGAAGTTCGTTTTCACTGTCAGTGTGCATCAGTGTTGCAGTGCAAAAGATGAGGTTAAACTGATTCCGTTACTATTAAAATGACAATAGTCTCAAAATACATCTGATCAGCAATGTACTGCTAGTTCCAGTTTCCTGCTTTTTGAAAGCGTGATATTACAGAGTGTGAGACATGCATTAACGCAACAGTGTATGTTCCCTCAATGATTGCAAGTTTAACCTGTCAGAGGTGTCACATGGCTCCTGGATGCATGGCTGCTTCTCTCCGGTGAAGACCGCTGCTCTGAAGAGGAAAGCAGGAGCCCAAAGAGCAAGCGATCCTGTGACAAAGGCCACTGCCGTGAAACCAAAGGTCGACAGTATGAAGCTCTTACTGAAGAAAGAGAGACAGGTACAGTTAAAAGATGTACACATGGTATTCCTGAGATAAGAAAAATATTCGCCTTATTCTCAAAGAATTGAATCCTAAAAATGTCACAACTACTCAGACAGCTTGAAGTCTACTGACATACACTCTCTCTACTCTCTTAAATCACATCGACTAGCGACTTCTAGGTCTAAACACACTCTCTGAGCTCAGGGAAAGGAGTCTGGCTTCACGTGAATGTGATATTTGTCATGTGATGGTGTTAGCTAGTGGGTGGAAATACACAATATTGTACATATTTTCATCTGTTACTTTTGAAGAATTAATCAAGAAGGATAAGAAAAAAAAAAGTCGGACAATAGTGTTAAATATAAACTGATGTTTATGGAGATGGAGATTTCAGGGTAGGAAGGTCTGAAGCCTAAGCAGTGAATACTTTTATGCAAGACTGTAATAGTGTGAAATGCAAAAAAAACGTGCAAGCTGTAAAATCAGAACAGCACTGACTTCCTGAAGAGAGCCTTCATGTCAGAGAGCCAGCTGGTCCTGTGCAGTGTGTGCTCGGGCCGAGCCTCTACAGCACCTCTCTTTGGCTCCTTCACCACACACAATAACAACACCACCGCTAAAAGACCCAAAGCAGGCGTCACCTGATGGAGAGAGACAGACAAAGGCATGAAGGTGTTTATTACAAGTCAATAAAAGGTGTGAATGTCGCATCAGAACGAAAGTGCAAGTGAAACATAATGTGCTTGCGGACTTACCCTCAGAGCCCAGTGCCAGTCTTTTGCCCGTTTATCCACTGCTGATCCAACTATGTAGCCTAGACCACTGATAGGTGTGTGTGTGCGTGTGAGGGTGTAAAAAGGAGAAACAGGGAGAAAGGGGGACAGAGAAAATAAATTAATGCCATCATGTTATAAAGTTCTAATGCGGAAGAGGAACCTGAACTTTACTGATTGGTAAAGTGCAGACCACCTTCACAATGCAAATGAAGTTTTTTTTCAAAACCTGCAAGGAACAGTATGTACCAGATCTTCCAACCTTTTAAGGAACTAAACTAGATGACAATGACATGGTTTGTCTATGGAGTTCCTGATCAGTGCGTCATAGAAAGTAAAAACATGATATATGATTCCCAGGAAAAAGCCTGCACAAGTGCAAAAAGTAGGTAAACACCTGCTCAACTGAACGTGTTCATTTGAAATTATGTATATTCTTCTGCTGCAAAAATTTAACCACAGTTTGCACTGCTGTATGCTTGCCACATGCGCAGATGATGTTATCGTCACACTGTTTGCATCACTTTTTGTATAATGGTCACGGTCTCTGATTTACAGCAGCAACAAAGAACAGAAAGTCATCCAGGAACTGTGTAGCTCTCATAATTAAAGAAATCTTCAGTTCCTCAAAAGATTTCTGTTGTAGCATGACTATGATTTTTAAAGCAATCATATGTAAATAAATCATTTTTAAGATGCCAATTAATCACTGCTTTCATAGAATTTCGATGCTCTTGGTCACAACGACTTATCAGTCAAGTTATCTGGTGCAGCGTTTCAATAATAATAATAATAATAATAATAAAAATAATAATGATAGTAACTTAGCGTTCTGAAATCCCAACGCTTGACAGCGTCAAGTTCAAACTCCTCTGTATTTCTCTCACCTGCCTACAGGGATGGCAAAGTAGAAGACAGAGAGCATGACTGTTCTCTTCTCCTTAACGAAAAGGTCTGCGATGATGGTGGGTGCTATGGTGGAGTAACTGGCCTCGCCGACCCCGACGAACCCCCGCGTCAGCAACAGCGCCCAAAAATGCTGTCTCACAAAAAGACAGATCGCATCAACAGTCATTTAATCAAACCCCAGAACTATAAATAAATACTTTGATCTCATTTGATATAAAAAAAGGCATTAAAACACAAGTCAAGATTAAAGAACAGGTCTAGTTTTGCTACTAACATCTTTGGTGACGTAGGAGCTGGCTAAAGTCACTAAAGACCAGAAGCTGATGCCCACACACATGATCGCCTTCCTGTTGTACCGGTCGCCCAGGTAACCAAAGAATGGAGCAAGAAACATGTAGCTGCAGATAAAGACTGGGAGAACAGGATTCCAGTTAATTTTGGTGTTCATGGCAACAACAATAAAGCATCCACCACCATCATCATCATACCGGTTTGAAGCAGCCCAGATTTGCCATCACTGATGTTGAAGAATTTCTCAATATCAGGGAGTACACCTACAGGAAAGAACAAACAAAAAAAAAATTGACGGACTTTACAAATTACTTTATGGTCAGCTTTCTTCATAATTGCACAAACAGAAGAAAAAAAAAAAGTGAAAAAAAATGTTAATTTAATTGATTTGCTTTTAGTTTTTAGTTTCAGCAACTTTTTTTTACCAGAACACATTTATACAAAACAATTCATTTAAATGTGACATGTTGATTTAATAAAATATAAAAGACAGCGGGTACGAAATAGGTCGAGCTTGTCGTGTATACAGAGCTCCCTGTTCCAGATCACAAAGAATTCAAGAGTTCAGTGATATTGACTGTGTGTTACAGCACTTGAAAGAGAGATCATGTCAATCTCACATGCGATACATCAATAGCCTTGGGCAATATTTGCTCAGAGTAATACAGATTGCTGTTTAAAAAAAAAAAAAAAAATAGGCATTGTCTGAAAATGAATTTCAGTGCTGCTCTAGTCATTCTACCTTTATTTAGCATTTCAAAAAACCTGGCAATTATCTGACATTTTACTTCAGGACAAAAGACTCTTTAAAAACTCCACTTTGTGAAGTACATCTGAAAGTCACAATGTGGATGTACTGTAATACAAACCTGCTACAGTGAATCTGTCCATATAGTTTAGCAAGTTGACATAGCAGAGGACAATCACGGTCATAAACGCTCTCCTATTGGACACTCCACTCGTGCACTCTGCCTCTGGCTGATCTGACTGCTCCTCGCTCTTTGTATCCGTCCCTTCCCCATCGTCATCCGAGAAGAAGGGTGTGGTATCTGCGGTCGGCTGGACAAATGACATTGCTGCTGTACATAACACACAAACAAAGAGAGAAAGTATAAAGCGCATGAATGCAAGATATTATTTGTAAAGCATAAGCATCTAGAGCCTAAAGCATACATAAAGGTCCAAAAAAAAAAAAAAAAAAAGTGTATGAAGTTGTGTGTACTGATCCATTTAGGAAACTAGTCACATAAAGCAGAAGTGAACACTAGAAGTGGTCTGTGGCTTCCTAGAATGAGACCATGTATATGACCAACTAAGTAGAAGACGTAATGCTTCGGTGAAGCTGAACACAGAAGTTCACATCTCAGTGTTTTTCTTATAATAGTACAGGCATCGCAGGCTATCATGCTGACATACCAAGCCATTTTTTTTTTAATCTAATGCCATCCAATATACTGCAATCAGTCAGAGGTTTAGTAAATGTGGCTACACGCTAATGTCTAATAACGTCACACAAAAATGTCCTTTTTGTTGTGGTAGACCAGAGCGTGATGTCTTTACAGGTCAAGTTTTGCTTCAATGCTGCTCTGATAAGCTACCTCGCTGAAATTATTCTCCTCAGTAACCAGCAGTGTTGGGGATGATTGCTATATTCTACAGTTCATGTATAACTAAGGAAGGGAGTATTGTGGAGAACTGGCTTGCACAGACATTGTTTAATACTGTCAGAATAAAGCTACAGTGTGGAATTTCCCCATCTAGGCGTGTTTTTCAGCTCTATCCTAACTCACCATCTTGGTACTAATGCTAACTACACCCTTTGGTTCACCGCAATGAAGTTGGCCAGACGTTCAATATTCACTTGATATTCAAAGTTTCTTATCTCTGTATGAATTAAAATGCTGCTGAAATGACGAAGGGCTTGGCCTCTCCAAATCAGCACTAATCTGTAGTACATCCATATAAATTACAGACTAAAAGTCTTGTGTTTTGCGAGAAAAATAAATAACCAAAAATTTGAGAATGCGACACAAAACTTCAATCATCCTCTTATCACCAGGGCTGAAAAAATTTCTAGGGGAAATACTGCATCTGAATACACTGTAGAAATTTAATCTGAGAAGCTTTATCTTGTGTGGGTGAAAAGTTAAATAGAGCTTTGTGTTTTTTTTTTGTTTTTGTTTTTTTCTCAGCATGAATTTGTTAATGTAAAATACCAAATTGAGAGTCTGTTCTTCTCGTTACCAAATCACTGGTCACTGTTGCCATCACGCATCTGGCATGTTGTCCCATTTTGTATATGTTAAGTGACATATGGGGCAATGATGCCAACACAAATACTGAACCATGAGCTCTTAGGGGTCAGGAACGGTTGCTTCCCCCCCCATTCAAAATACATATATACATATAAATATAATATATATATATATACACACACACACATATATATTTATTTATTTTAACTATAGATGTGCAGGTCAAAGGATTAGATTGCACGTGGAGATTTCGAAGGAGACCGATGGCACTGATGACGTCGCATCTAAACAGTGACCTAATTCTCTGCTCAGGTACGCTGTATCGTTCTCAGGACCACCTTTTCCAGCCCACTCGGGTATGATTCCAAAGCGAAGAATGATTGTGTTCTCACTGATCAAAATGAACCAGACTTTGGGGTCAACCGTTTTATGCCTGGAATCTTACTCAATGAACCAAGCCATCACAGGTCATAGGCAGAGACACACAGTCATACAATACAGGCAATGAGAACACACCAATCAGGACTGTGAGGGGGGGAAAAAAATGGAGGAAACCGACAAAGCATAACAATAACCATCGTGTTATTGTTAACAAAAAAAATAAATAAATATCGGATTTAAAACCAATTTCATATTTGTTTTGTAAGAGACAAAAAGATGTTGGCATTCTTTGCCTGCGTAACCATTACAGTCATTTCTGTCGGACATATTCTGTGACAATTCTGTGAATTCTCTCAGATGTAATGTTTGCACCTCATTCTTCTCAACATCTGCAATTCTGTCAGATGTCTCTTATTCAAATCAAGGCTGGAGAGAAGAAGGGTTCATAGCATGCATATTTATATAGAGGATGCACATACACATATTTTTATAAACTTACTGTATTTCTTTTGGAACTCAGTTGTCAACTCTACACCGAAAAAAAAATGCAAACTTTTGCGTTGTATAATCCTTGCTTTTTCTTTCTAAGTCAGACAAGCAGAAATGTTACAGAACGGCATTTATGTATGCTGACTAAGCGTCTTCATATCCTGAATATTGACCAACAGATGGGAAAAAAATATATGGGTTAGTCTGAGTGCGCGTGCACAGCACCTGACTCAAGAAGATAAAAAAGAAAAGCGGATGATATTAGGTAATCTAATGATGAATTAAATTAGATATTATTTGTATGGCACTTTTTGTGATGTTAATTGTTGTAAGAAAGCTTTACAGAGTTTTAAAAATGGAAATGAATTAGAAACAAATGTAAGGAAATGACAAGATGAAGAAACCTTGAGGGGAACCAGAATCAACAGGGAAACCAGTTCTCATTTGGGTGATCCCGGGTAGTACAGACAGACTATAAATTAATCCCTGATGCATCTGTGTGCTATAATCTCCAGGATATAATATTTAACAACACTCAGGAAATACAGGATAAACAGGAATCATATTAAACAAACAACATAATAACTGTGACAAGACAATCATATAACAGTAGTTAATCAAACAGATAAATTAGACGGCTATGCAGGACCTCACCGTGGCGTTATTGATGAGTATTAGATCGTTATGATCCCTGAGAGGCGTCAGGACGCCGGGTGTTTACCTGCAGTTGTTGCGGGTTCGGGTCAGCCCGTCTACAGCACTTCCACACACTTCACTTCAACGCCGAACTGAAACAGCTCTATCGCTTTAAACGCGTCAATAGAGGCTTGAATGACGCGATAACATTTTTTAGAAATAGAAAAAAAAAATGCAAATACAAGTTTGTTTTGCTTTGTTGTTGCTGTTGTCACTGTGAAGCTGCACTACGGCGTCGCCATCTTGAATTAACTCCCGATTTTTAGTTACATCCTTTTTCTTACGTCACTCACTGTCGATTGGCCAGAAGAAGAAAGACGGCGGTTTAAACCCCGCCCCCTTTTGCACATCACGCAAATATAATCGTCACATGATAACGCGACAAACAGAATTACGACACATTTCGGAACAGAGGTTTAACAGTAATCATTGCTGAGGTGCAAGTTTAACTACAGAAGTGTAAATCACAATCTATACCTGAAACTAGAAGTTTAGATACCGCAACTTTGCCAAAAGGAAACGTACATTTCTCTCAGTCAGTGCAGTTTTTTTCCCTTGCAGCAAAATCCTTCTATCTTTCTGTCTTTCCGCTCCACCCTACCTTTATCTTTTATGTTTAACTGCATATCATACTGCGTATGGTTGTGTTTGACAAATAAAATTTTTAAAAACTGTTTTTCAAAATCCCTGACATTTAATCCTAGTTAACATTTCCTGTCTTAGATCAGTTAGGATCAATTGCCACTGTCGGGCCCTTGAGCGAGGCCCTTAACCCTGTCTGCTCCAGAGTGCCGTATAATGACTGACCCTGCATTCTGGCCCCAGAGTACTAACAAAGCTGGGATATGCGAAGATTAATTTTTTTTCACTGTGCAGTAATGTACATAAATAAACCTAAATTTAATATGTAGATAGAAAGATTTTCTGATTTCCCCCCTCACATTCCCAGAGGGTCAGAAGTTTACATACAATTAGTATTTGGGAATATTCCCTGTAATTGTTTAACATTTGTCAAATGTTTCTTTCCACACACATCTTACATATCTAAGTTGCTGGAATTTCACCCATTCCTCCCGACAGAACTGGTCTGACCGAGTCAGCTTTTTAGACATTCACATTGTTTTTAAGTTCTTCACACAATTTGCTTCAGGATTGAGGTCATGGTCACTCCAATACCTCAACCTTATTGTCCTAAAGTCATTTTGACACAATTTGGAAGAACAATTTGTGACCAAGCTTTTAATGGTGTCTTGAAATTTTGCTTTAATATATCCACATAATCTTCCTCCCTCATGATGCCATCTATTTTGTAACATGCACCAGTCCCTCCAGGAGCAAAGCAATGCTGCTGCTTTATGGTTGGGATGGTGTTCTTCAGCTTGCAATCCTCCCCCTTTTTCATCCAGACAACAATGTTCATTATAGATAAATAGTTCATTTTTTGTTTCAATAGATTACATTTCTCCAAAAAGTAAGAGCTTTGTCCCCAAGTGCAGCTGCAAACTCTAGTTTGGCTTTGTGGCAGTTTTGGAGCTGTGGCTTCTTCTTTGTTGAGCAGCCTTTCAGGTTACGTTGATACTGGTCTCATTTTACTGGTTATAGATACACTTGTATCTGTTTTCTTCTGTGTCTTCACAATGTCACAAAGATTGATTTGTACTTTTCGTTCCAAAGTACACATCTTCCTGAGTGGTCACATTGTCTTTATACATGCGTAGTATGGTTTGTACTGATGAATGTGGTATCTTCAGGCATTTGGAAGTTGCTTCCAAGGAATGAACCAGATTTGTGGAGGTTCACATTTTTTTTTTCTGAGGTCTTGGCTGATTTCTTTTGATTTTCCCATGATGTCAAACTTAGAGGCAGTGAGTTTAAAGGCATACCTTAAAACACATCCAGAGATACACTATATGAACAAAAGTATCTGGCCAAACTTGTTAAATACTGAATTTTGGTGTTTCAATCAGGCCCTTATCCCAGGTAAAGGGCGATCTTAATGCTTTTGCATACCAAGACATCTTGGACGAAGCTATGCTCCAAACGTTGTGGCAACCGTTTGGGGAAGGCTCTTTTCTATTCCAACATGACAGTGCCCCCGTGCAAAAAGCAGGAACTATAAAGTCATGGTTTGATGAGTTCGGTGTCGAAGAACTCGACTGACCCTCGCAGAGCCCAGACCAATATCATTGCAGGTTTGGCCAAATACTTTTGTTCATATAATGTACATCCCCAATTGACTAAAATTATCTTCCAAAGACATGAAATCATTTCCTGGAATTTCCCCAAGCTGTTGAAAGCCCAGGTGTAATTGTGATAAAATGACAAAAGTGAAATAATTTATCTGAAAACAATTGTTGGAAAAATTACTCGTCTCATGTATAAAATAGATGTTCTAACTGACATGCCAAAACAAAAAAAAAAGTTTGTTAACATAAAATCTGTTGAGCGGTTAAAAATCAGTTCTGAGAACTTTTACTAAGGTGTATGTAAACTTTTGACTCAACTGTACGATTATATCTCCTTAAATAATGAGCTTAATATTTAAAATGTTTAGATTATGTGCACGAAATGAACCTGGGCTGAAGGTGGCAAAACATTTGCAAGAACTTGTATATAACAGGGGAACTATGCAAACAGGACATGTTGTAATGTCTTCTATTGATTGACAAGTCAGTAATCAAATAGATAACAATAAATCCCATCAGGGTTTATTATAATCTGCACCTCTTTTCTTTTACACCCAAACATCCTATATTACCACTATTTAATTTCAGTTAATACAGAACTAACTCAAAAAATGAATAAATAAAACAGCAGCAAGACTTTTATTATTGTTTAAAATAGTAAATATACTGTACATGTGATATAGAAACATATGTAAATTTTATATTTAGACAAAAATTTATATACGCACCCAAATATAAACCTCATGAAGAAAGAAAAAGCAAATAAGACAGCTGACATGAAACAATACTGTTAATGAAATTAGGCCCAGACGTCAATGACATCACCGTCCTCCATATCCAGCTGTAAAGGTGTCTGATTGTGTTTCAACTTTAACCCGTCGAAAAGGAATTTGACCTTGCGCTTAGCAGCAGCGGACAGTCCTGAAGTGTACTGTGACAGAATGGAACCCAGAGGAGCATCCTGAAAGGTGGAGAAAGTAAGAAATCTATAAGAAAAACTAAATATACAGGGTGACTCACTCAAAAGAGGCCCAGAATATTCTGTAATAACTCTCGCTAGGACAAAGCAATCTGAACGAAAAACATACTATGTGCTCCTCAGTACATGGAGCTTCGAACACCCTGGAAGTTGGACCGATAAAGTAGGTGCCAGACAGCCATGGATCCGTTTAACGCCATAGCCCTTCACTCAGTCAATCGACTTCTCATCAGTAATGAGCAGCGCATCTTTATAGTGGTCACCAATTTGTTTATGCAATGTCAGACTGAATTTAGGAAGAAATATGGTGTTCCTGACGTACCCTCAAAGAGTGTTATTCAGAGAATTGTATGAAAACTTCTCATGGCGGAGCCCGCCTGAAAATATTGCAGACCACAACCCTTGATGTGCAGCATCATCTGTAGCAGCTGCCTACGAAATCTCAGAATCTCGCCCGATACGTTCAGGACCATTTCGACATGATACTCCATGTGTCTGGCAGAAAACGGAGTTCACATACATTTTTTTGTTGCTTCATCATAGTGAGAGTTATTACAGACTATCCGGGGGCTCTTTCGAGTGAGTCACCCTGTACATCACGTGCTAAGAAAAATCTGGATCTTCACCAACTTTATCTAAGGAATATTCCTGTACGGATCCTTTTTCTTTGCCTTGCAGTCGCAGGGTGATGACATCACACCTGCTTTCATCTTCTTTGTCGTCAGCTATCACAAGACAGTCTGACAGATAAGGCATAAAAGACAAGATTTAGAGGAA
Source organism: Leiocassis micropogon (assembly GCA_028565275.1). Lineage (NCBI taxonomy): Eukaryota > Metazoa > Chordata > Actinopteri > Siluriformes > Bagridae > Leiocassis > Leiocassis micropogon. Next base: position 21,414,361 of record JAOVVA010000026.1, on the reverse strand, counting down.
AAATTGCCACCCAGGATAATAAGTGACTAACCTCTTGATTAAAATGATTAATCAGAAACTTTTTAACTCACCTATAGTATCTGTAATGCTAAGATCTAGCTGTGTGATTGTTGAGTGCACATGAAGCTCATCATCATTTTTCATCAACAGTATTTTAGTGGGTGGGACTTTAAGTTTGACAGCCAGCTGATCTACAGCCTTGCTCAGAGGATCCGTCTGCAAGTGACAATCAGATCATCATATTGTATTCGTGAGAAAAATACCATTAAGCCATAGTTCTGATTCTCTCTTTCTAGTTCTGATCATCACTGTAGGGGGAAAAAAAAAAAAAAACTTACTGAAAGCACTGGAATTTTGTGAACATCCATTCGCCAGCAAATTTTCAGTGAGATTTTTCGGGCACGTTCTCTGCGCTTAGGTTTGACTGGACGCCTTTTCTGTTTATCATTTATTATAATATTGTTGTCATCCTCATAGCGGTCATGTATTTGGAAGCGACAGTCACTGAAGTCCTTCTCAATACCTTCAGGCTTTCTGGTTGTTAAACACATAAAAAAATATATCTACATTTATTTTTTCGGCTTAAAGAAAATTTGATTCTGGTGGAGAGCAGGTTAAACGTTTAACAGTTTTTCAGCACCATTATGCTCTTTGATTTTACTTTAACTTGATTTATTGATAAAAGTTCTATTTTATTTTATTTCACTCAATTTTTTACTGACCTTACTCTTTTGTTTGACCGCTTAGTTTTCAAACTAGGAAGGATGCAGGGAGGCGGAGGTGAAGGAGAAGTTTGTTTCAGCAGTCCAAGTTACAGAGCAAAGCAAGATAAGAGAAATGATGCCACCACATTAAATACTTACTAAATCTAATAAATTTCCCCACTTAGTTATCAACTCATTCAGTAATTGACTTACTTTACCATTTAATTAAAGGAGTAAAACTCACTGAGGCATTGCTTGTTCTGTTTCCTCCTCAGAGTCACTCAAGTTTATGGTGATTGGACGGTTCTTACATTTGGGTGGAGACGGAAGCCAAAGACTAGCTTCTTCTTCTTCACTGACATCTATCCATCCACAAACACAGCGGTATTGGATACGTTATCACTTTTAACACACTTATGTATAATTTAAAATAGATAAACTGAACCTGAATCATGAACAGTCTAAACTTTCAATGGAGTCATATTTGCCAAAAGATTTGCATATATTTCAAAGGTAATGTTGGTATCCTGGTAATGCAGGGCTACCTGTGCAGTCCACTTGTTTGTAGAGTGGTTGTTTCGCTGAAGGTTTATGGGTGACCTGAAATCAAATGTAAATATTAGAACAATTTAAATGAACTCTGGGGTCTTAGTAATAGATAATCAGTGTTGTCGTGGAGTTCAACAATCTTTATGATATAAAATATATTTTTTACATTACTAAAAAACACAAAATACAAACTCACTCATTCATTCATTATCTATACCGCATCGCATCGCAGTGCCAATCCATCACAGTGCACACGCCTCATTCACTCACACACTATGGGCAAACTAGAAATGGCAATAAGCCTAATCGGCATGTCTTTAGACAGTGGGAGGAGATTGGAGTACCTGGAGGAAACCCACTAAGCATGGGGATGACATGAAAACTCCACACACAGAGACCCGTTATGGGAATGAACTCTTGATCCTGGCAACACATGACCACTGAGAATTGACAGATAATTGGTGTGATGCCTTACCTTTTTGTAGGAAATGGGCACCGCTGGAATGGCTGGAGGGTCGAGGACACGCCTTCGTTTCGGACGTGGAGTTGGGCAGCTATGTGCCACAATCGCAACATCACTGTCACTGTCGTGTGCCTGAATCAGATCAGGGGGAAGAGAGGAAAAGATCAGGAAACATCTAGCATCTGATCAACAGACTCCAGTCAGAACTCAAACATCAATCAGTCTGTGAAAAGTTTTTAAGGAACCTGAGTGCAGACACAAACACTGTGGGGATGTTGTCATGAAAGTAAGACTTAACAGAGCTGGTCATAAATTAATATCTATAACTTGGACATCAAAACACCACTAGTGGGTCATTCAGTACTGCAGCCTGAACTGGTTCATCTTTTCTACTGAAACTTTTATCTACCAAACCTGAGGTGATAACTAATCTCATAGGATGATGCTAGCAAGCTAAATACAGAACACTGTAACAGAGGAATTACACTAAGACTCACGAGCACAGCATTTAAAAGATTTTAAATATATGTATTTAGATAAAACTGAAATAAAACACATCCTACCACTTGAGCCATGCTTGATTTCCGCGCCTCAACGCTAAGTAGAGGCGGGGCTTAATTTTCAGCCAATAGGAATTCAGAACAAACCCGGAAGCGGCGGCTGCGCGCAAGTCATACTCTTCCTGTTTGTGCTGCACCTTGACGATTAAAAGTAATAATAGTTCATATTCTTTCCAGCAACATATGTTTGGATATTATTACTTCTCAATCTTAATTTAGTTTTTCACAATAAATGTTCAACAGTCAGTCATTAATACTTTATTTATTCCACCCAAAGAGACAACAAAACAATGGTCAGAGACCACACACTTCATTTACTTAAATGCAGTTATCCGTGTCACAGTTGTAATTATTTTGGGCATTGGTGGCTCAGTGGCAGGTTTCTTGCCATCCATGTTGTAAGCCCGGGTTTAAAGCCCAGCCACTCAATGCCGCTCCAGTCCCAAGCCTGAATAAAATAGGAGGGCTGCATTAGGAAGGGCTAATTCATTGAAACGTTCACCCTTCCTTACACCCAGACATTAAACAGCAAGCAGAACCACACAAAAATACAGAAAAGAAGTTTCTCTTTTTATTATGTTACACTCTATATCTGCAGTCCTTATCTTTGGCTGCACCCTGACAGGAATATTGTACAAAAAAACATACATTATCTACACAGTTCCAATTGTATACCAATTCCCCACTGACGATTATCCAAGGATCATATAGAAATTTAAACATATATTTAGCCTTCCTCCTGGTAACATTTCATTAGAGCTGGTATTTAGTGATTTCAGAGTCTTGTTCAGATCCATTTGGTCGTGTAGTGAAAATATGCAGCAGGAGACTGATTCTACACCAGTCCTCCTACTTAAAGACCACTTCATCATGTCCTTATCTTCATCTGTAACATCCTCCTCTTCACTTTTTCTTGTTCTCCTTGCAGGCCACTACGTATCTTTGGGCAACGTTAAGAGGCGGTGAGTAGCCATCTGCATACGATGTGTCTTCAAACAGCACCAAGTAGTCATCCTGGGGCTGTAATTGAAATGATATGGTTAAAATAGTAGGACAAATCTCCTTATAATATTATTTTACAGACATAACATTTCTCACTCTCACTCATTAATTGTCTATATTAATTGTCTATTTAGCCTGTATTCAGGGGGGACCTGGAGCCTATCCCAGGAGGCTTAGGGTACAAGGTGGGGTACACCCTGGACAGGGTGCCAATCCGTCGCAGAACACACACTTATACACTCACTCACACACTCATTCACACACTATGGGCAATTTGGGATCGCCAATTAGCCTAACCTACATGTCTTTGGACTGTGGGAGAAAAGTGGAGTACACGGAGGAAACCCACCAAGCACGGGGAAAACATGCAAAAACATGCACATAGAGACGGGAATTGAGCCTGGCCGGGAATCCAACCCGGACCTTGGAGGTGCAAAGCAACAGTGCTAACCACTACACCACCGTGCCTCCTATACATAATGTTTCATAAGAAAATTTTTATATTCCATATAAACTGAGCTGCAGTTTCTTCTGAGATGAAAGCATCCAGCAACCAAGGGTTAACCCTAAACCTATTTTAACTTTCATGATTTTTCAATAAAAATAATCATGACATAATTCCATGACATTTATAAAACCCAATGGATATTTGTTCATTTTTTTAAACTTGAAGGGTTTGACTTTGGATGCTAAAATATGTTCAACTATCTTTATTTGTATGCTGTGAATCACCACTTTTCCCCAAACTGTCCCTCCTGTGCTTACCCGGTGAGGGGGGGTATGAATGAGGGCTCTGTAGAAACAGGTGGTTTGTGGGTAAAGGGCCAGCACCAGCTGATCTTTGCTGAACAGTGCCTCAGGGTCTGTCTCTGGGTTGGCTTTCCACTGCGGCAGTGGGATGATTCGTCTACGGCTTAAAGTGTGTCTCCTAGAGCAAAAGAGGAGAGTATTGACAGGGGAGAGAACACACAGCAAGGTAACATAATGAAAAAAAAAAGAATTCAATTAAAACAAATGCATGATGGGGTGATATAATGCACCTGATACAAACAGGAGTAACTGTTGGTTATTTTTTTTAATAACACCATGTCATGGAGTGTTTTATACCTTCAACACTACAATTTGACAAATTTAAATTTATAAAAAAAAAAAATCCACCACTGTTATAACTAGCGCTGGACAATTAATCGCATTAAAATCAAAATCGCAGTACAGACCTGTGCAATTATTTAATTACTGCGATTTATTACAGGTAATATAAGCATAGTCGGGAATTTATATTATTGGCATTTGCCAATAATTTAGGTATTTGTTTATTTTTTAAATCCTTTTTTAAAAAAATAATATTGGCAAACATTCGAGTTTACATCTCGAATCTTTTGAGTTTACATCTCAAAACTTTCGAGTTTTTTTCTTAAAAATTTTGACTTACAACTTGTATCTTCTTAGTTTTAAACTCGGAAATTCCCTGGCCCTCCCCTTCCAACTCTTTTTAAAAATTTTTTTATCTCACATTGGCCCTAATACTCCATCGTATTGGAACTAATTGGTAAAATCACCTGTTTTGTGCACAGAGAGAACTATAATAAAATATAATCAAATATCATTGTGTCTTAATATTTTTGACCATCATTGTAGTTCAAATGAAGTTAAACTGTACAGCTACAGCATACAAAAACATCCTATACAATTGTGTGCTTCCAACTTTTTGGCAACAATATGGAGAACTGAAGGACCAGAACTGGGTGTGATGGGCATGTGTCCAAATACCTCTGATCATATAATACATGAGCATTTTTTTTTAGATTCATTGGAATATTCTCCATATAAATGAGTGATTTTGAATTACAGCTGTCACTACTGGCACAATTCTGCAATGCTATAAAACATTCTGTGCTTTCTGTCCAATCCAGCTGAGGGATTTAACATCACTATGGTTTAATGCAATTATTAGAGATGCTACTTACTCCTTTCCTTCCTCATCAATGTCATCCACTTCATACCTAGGAAAAGAATGTAGATAACCCATGAAGTTAAGATTCAGAACCCAACTATAGCCATGAACCATTTCCTGGTGTCAGATAGTCACTTGTCCGTATGGTTTCACAGAAGTTAAAGTGTAACATGGTGGGCTTAACTGGCAGATAGTTACTTGTTGGTGGAGTGATTGTAGCTGACCACTTCAGCCAGGATCCACTGTTCATCACCATCCACAGCCTTCACCCTAGCTGCCACCTTATCACCCTGCTTAGCTACATAGTCACTGCTTGCAGGTATTGCTCCACACAAAGGAGGCGGGCTACAGCAAATAAACAACAGGGACAGAAATACATTTTGCCACTCTATTGTTAAGATTATAAATAAAAAATGTAACTTGGGAAAACCGGGCTGGTACCTTTCACCCGGTTTTCCGATCCAGAGAGGAAGCGTCATAGCAGATTGCTGTAACAGGGTCATCAGAACACCTCTCCGCATGGTCTTTCTGGGTGGGTCACTGTCTGTATACACCCCCGCCATCCTTACAGCTGGAAGATGAGAAAGAGGTGCGCGTCAGGCATGTTTATCGTGAGTAGTTAAACTTCAACACACACATTAACAAAGACTCTCACATTGACACAAACTTTTAATAACTCACCAATACGTCTCTCCTCAAGTCGTGATTTAATTTCTAGAATCTTGTCAAGAGCATGGCGTAATATACTGTTGAAAAAAATCAGAAAAAAAAGTCAGTGATCTCTGCATATCAGTTGTGTTACATATAGAAAGATGGCACAAAGTCACCAACAAAGTCGAGCCATGTATTCAATACCACAAGATGGAGCTCTGTCATTACTGTGCCCGAACGAAGCATGATTGAAATAAACTAGTGATTTGTGCATTAGTGCTGTAGTGTTTAGTTACTACATCATATATAAGAGATTGCACATAAAAGTTCATATATTATATAGTATGAGGGGTGTTCAAGTCAAACTGGGACTTGTGATGAAATTTAAACCTTAAAACCGAGTCACTTCAAACACAGTACGGTGATGAGACTCTTGGCCACAGTGAAACATTTAAATGGCAAAAACGTTTTAAAAAAAAGACCGTATGTCTGTGAATGACGATCCTGGCCGATGTGGCTCAGAACCGGCTGCAGTCGTTCCTGTAAACATTCAGACAGTGGAACACCTGATGAATCAAAACTGATGGATAACTTGTCACCAACTTGAGGGAGAGACGCATCTGTCTGTGGGAACTGTACACACGAACATTACTTGGTAACCCAGCATTTCAGACATGAAGCAGGCAGTCCGGTCATGTACTGCTGGGATAAGTGCTTAACTGTAGCAGTGATTAGAAAAAGGACTAAAGTAGTTTTACTCTCATATCTGTGTTGTGTTATTCTGAACAATCAAAGGTCCCAGTTTTCGTCATAGTTTTTGACTTTGCGTTTTATCTACTTCAGTTGTGTCTGGACCTAGAGCAAGGAACTGCGCTTCCAAATATTTGGCAGATAAACGGTGCATGTGTAATTACCTGCACTCAGCCTCGGCATCTGCTTTTGCTGTGGTGTACAGTCCACGCAGCTTTGTCCGATAGTATGGAGAAGCTGGGGAAAGATACAATTCTGACATTATTCTGGATTGATAGCTAGTACAGAAGAGCTTTTAATAAAGTAAAAGAAAAATGTAGACTCACTTTTGTTTTCTGTCTGCATTCTTTCATGTGTCTTCTGGATGTTTAGTAGGTTGTGTTCACTGCGCGAACGCTCCTCCTAAAAGACACAGTCAATTAACGAGAGGGAAAACACAAACAGACAAAAAATAGTTCCAAATGTTCGACTATAATTCATAACACCCTTTTACATACAAAAGAGCCAGGTAAAAGGTGTACATGTAGCTAATTTATTTTCATTTATTCACCATGAAAATCCAAGCACTTTGCACAAGCAAATGCATTTACATTCAGCATTAGATTTATCGAAAGATTCTACTTTGCTAAAATAAAAACATCTAATTGCAGTAAGGTACAATGAGGGAAAAACAGTGTGTAACAGATTACACAATCTCAAGCAAATATTGACACGCAAGGTGAGTCCAGATTCAAACCATGATAAAATGTAAAAAAATGTAATGTAATAATCAGTTTAGAACTTAATGATTACAATGAAAATACCAAATAAAAATGATATAGTGATATCATGTACAAACTGCAGAACTCATTTCTACAGGGTCTCCCAAAAGTCTCCATACACAGGAGATCAACAGTTTCCGAATTCCTGGATTGCTCACCGTTGGCCTGTGGAGCGGCCTGCTGAGATCCCTTTGATTATTAGCTGCATGGGCACATGACGGGCACAGTGTACCAGGACAATATACAGCACAAAGATCTCATTTTAAGTGCAATTGCATGCAACACCAGATGTTCTGTAACTGGTTTTATATATATATACACTGTATATATATATTTCTTTTTTTAAAGGGCATGTATAAAGATTTTTGGGACACCTTATTTAGGTCATGTATGAGGTCTGTACCAAAAGTAATGCAAAAGCAGGCATTAACTTTTTCATCAGATAGGTCCTTCAAGATATCTGTTCATATGAGGGCTGTACCAAAAGTAAATCAAAAGCATAGCTTGTTATTAACTGTTATTAACATGTTGATAGAGTTACTCTTTCTTTCTTTATTTAAAGATAAATTTGTGCCATCACTCAACCTAACCCTCGAATCGTCTATGGAAAATCCCCTTTGTTTCAGTTGATGGTATCTCACTATAGTACAGACTGTTTATGGAGACAAGAGCAATGTGCACAGATGGATAAAGAAGTTTAAAGAAAGGGAAACCAGCAATAAAGATAAACCACACAGTGAGAGACCATCAAATGTGACAAAACAGATTTTCAAAGAGGACTCGAGAGTTGGGTTCAACGATGGCACAAATGCATCTCTTGTGATGGACACTGTTGAGTAATATCTTTGTATAGAGGAGGAGTTAATAAAAAGCTATTCTGACTTTTTAAAAAAAATTTTTTTACTTTTGGTACAGCCCTTAATGCTGCAATAATTCTTTCATATCGGAATTCCCCTTTTGCACTGATTAATGCACACTTAACCTTTGCTTATGTTTAGTGTGTGCTTTGAATTTCTTTTGGCATGCTAACCATCCTCTGTCATTATGCTTATATTTATTTATCTTTATTCTACAATATCTATTGATGATGATTTAAGAATGCTTTATTTCTCATTATCTTTATTTTCCTTTATTTTGTCTTGACACTTATTTCTGTCAAGTAAACTTAAGTAATAAAATTTCTTCTTATTATTATTATTATTGTCATTATTACCAAATGAAATTACTAAGTATTTGATTAGATTAATAACGGGTTCTCCTTGTTATAATTAGTGTGAGGTTTACCCGAGTTAAACACTTACCTGTGTTTGTTTGATCAGCTGATGGAGCTCAGTCAGCAGCTCAGCAATTTTGGTATCTGCAGACACTAAAGCCATTGAGCCTGTAACAAAACAAAAAATCTTTCTCGGTTTTACTTTCAGAATGGTGATCCACACAAACAACTCCTGTGTGTGTGAGAGACAACTGTCAATGAATGTACACTGCCTCCAATAATTCTTCATATCAGCTCTAGCTCGGATTACGTGCTGCATTCACCATGCTGTTGTTTAAAATGACAAGTTCATGTGTAAAAAAGATTACTCATACTCCTAGAACCACTCTTTCACTATTTGAGTCCTGGAATACGCCTGTACCATCAGGGAAGAAAAACTTCATAGATGTGATAACCTGGTCATTCAGCACATTCAGGTCGTCAGCTGACTTTACTTTATTGCCACATAACATTGCTGAGCTTAGACCTGTCCAACTGAAGCAACCCCAGATCATAACACTGCCTCCAGAGATCTGTATAGTGGGCACTATGCATGCATCATCTCATTCGCGTCCCTCTCTCTGATGCGCCAATCACTCTGGACTTATCAGAGCACATGACATTTCTTCAATGCTCCAAGGTCGAATCTTTATGGTCCCTAGCGAATTGAAGCCTTTCTTATGGCTACAGCTGTTGAGTCCCAGTCATCTGGAAATGCTTTTACTTTCTATTACTATTAAACATAGTTGTGATTTCTACTGTCATTTTTTTTTTTTGAATGCAACTTCACCAAGCATTTAAGTGATCTCCAATGATGGTAATTCACTCACTTTCTCATTGTCTTCACCACTTTATTCTGTGTACAGGGTCATGGGAGGCCTGGGGCCGATCCCAGGAGACTTAGGGCATGATGGGGTACACCCTTGATGGGGTCCCAATCCATCACAGGGCTCACACACATGCTCATTCACATACGGGCAATTTGGGAATGCTATTCAGCCTGACCTGCAGGTTTTTGAACTGTAGGAGGAAACTGGAGTACCCGAAGGAAACCCACATGCAAACTCCATGCACCCAGACGTGAATCGAACCCGGACCCTGGAGGTGCAAAGTGACAGAGCTAACCACTAAATTATGGTCATTCATTCATTTTTTTCCAGACCAGATTTCTTCAGTAAAGTTCAGTAAATGGTTCAGTGCTGCCTTTCCAGGTTTTAATAATGCATCTGACACTTCTTAACCCTAGTCTCTTCAGCAATCACCTGGGTTGTTTGCCTTATACAAGCAAATAATTTCATCCTCCTGGAATAAAATATTATGATTTCCACAACTACTAGATACATCTTATGATGTGGTTGTATTATTAATGAGAAACTGTTGGGGTTAGCGATCCGGCTAGCGTTAGCTTTAGCATCATCTGTACGAGTGCAACTTAATAAAAGATTACAACCGTTCTTAATTTGCTGTCTGGGCTAATGATGCAATGGACAAATCTCTATGCATTATCAGTGCGCATAAACGTCAACTAATTATTTATAAGTGCAACGTTACCTCTGTTTAGAAGCTTTATTTTCGGTTTTGAATCGGCTGGTTAGCTAATGGAGCAGGCCTTGTACGGGAACCTGGGAGGGACAAACGGACTGTGAAAAGACATGTTTTGAAAACGCGTCCATCAGGTCACAGTTACACACACACACACACACACACGACCTTATAAATGCTCTACAGAATGAACGGGCGCGAATTCCCACAGAAACACTCCAAAATCTTGTGGACAGCCTTCAAAATGTTTGAATGGACTAAAATGACCAAGAAACATCTCTATTATTCATGCTTATTAAAATAGACATGAATAAGCACATAAATAAATAAATACAGTATGTGTGAAATAACAGTTGAAAACCCACCTACTATTAAAGGTGTTTCAGGTATAAAGTGGGATTTCAGTATAAAGTATTCAATTTGGATTATCATAATTCTTTAACAGTAGTCTAACCTACTATTCAACAATAACATTATCTAAGCTAGGTGCCCTCTAGAGAAACTCTCAGAAAAACAATTTAAACTATACCTCTCCCCATCATTGAGGTGGTATACACATTTTATATAAAAAAAAAAGGCCTTCTAATTCCTTCCTTCTTCCTGATTTAGGTTTCTCGCCTATCTTTCGGAAGGCCTGGGTTCGATTCCCAGCCACTGGATGCAGTGCTGGACCCTAGCCCGGATAAAATGCGAGGGTTGCGTCAGGAAGGGCATCCAAAGTAAAACACAAAATTGTTGTGCAGATCAGTTTGTCAACTGTCACAACCCCTCGACGGGAGCAGCTGAAAGACTAACAACAACGTCATTGTAATATAATGCTGAAGGCATCCAAAATAGGCAATAATCAACTTTGAACAGTACCGTTCTTGCTAGAACTACTTAGAACAGCTGACCGTCATGTTTTAAAATAACAACTAATTGTTTTTGTTGTTACTAATGACCTAATGCCATATCTTTTATTTTATAGTTTTGAATTAGAAGGTATTTTCTATATATATTTAATTATATTAAAATATTATATAAATATTATATATAAATTATTATATAAATTATATGTTATTATATTATGTATTACAGTAGCAAGAAAAAGTATGTAAACCTTTCATGTTTTTCTGGATTTATTTGTTATAAAGTGTGATCTGATCCTAATCTAAGTCAAGAGTATTAACAAATATAATGTGTCTCAAAGAATAACACAAAAAACAACCATAAAAACCTCATAGTGCTATTGAAAAAAATGATGTGAATCCTTGAGTTAGGGACCTCTAAAAAGCTACTTGGAGTCAGGCGTTAGCATACCAGGAGTCAGAACATGAGTTATTATAAGCTGTAGACTAGAGCTACTTTTTTGAGGTTGCTGTGCACAAGATGTTATGCACAAGATGCTAATGTGAGCCATGCCTCACCCAAAAGAGCTTTTAGAGGATCCATGATCAAGAATTGTTGATTTACATAAAGCTGGAAAGGATTATAAATTGATTTTCAAGACTTTAAAAAATTCACCAGTCTACAGTTAGGCACTTTGGGACTGCGGCTACTCTACCAAAAAGTGGTAGCCCAGTCAAAAACACCCAAAAAGCACAACAAAGACACATCAATGAGGAAAAGAAACAATCCTGAGTTAAGGCCAAAGATTTGAAGGTTAACATCTGTGTTCATGAATCTACAGTGCGTGAACAAGTAGAGTGTCAGGGGGCAGGACACCACAAAGGAAGCCACTGCTTACTAAAAAGAACTTTGATAATGCATCTGAAGTTTGCAAATGAGCACATTGACACTCCACAGTGGTATTGGCAAAATGTTTTATGCACTGATGAAACTAAGATTGAACTATTTGGAGAGAACATGTAGCACTACAGTACATCTGGTGTAAACCAGGCACTTCATATCATCATGAAAACATCATCCCAACCATAAGGTATGATGGAGGAAACATCATGATTTGGCCTGCTTTGTTGCATCAGGACCTGGCCAGCTTGCAGTCATAGAGGGGAAGATGAATACCCAAGAAAAATTCTTCGGGATAATGTGAGAATATCTGTACATCAGCTGAACCTCTGTAGAAGTTGGGTGATGCAACAGGACAATCACCTAAACCACTGGAGCATGTCCATAACAGAATGGCTTTAGAAAAAATCTGCCTTTTGGAGTGGCCAAGTCAGAGCCCAGACCTCAACGCAATAAAGATGCTAAAGAATGACTTGAAAAGAGTCATACACATACTGTAAGATGTCCAAACAATATGACAGAGCTAAAGCAGTTCTGGCAGGAAGAATGGGCTAGAATTCCTTTTGAATGATGTGCAGGTCTGATCCACAGCTACAGGAAGCACCTAGTTGAGGTTATTGCTGCCCAATTGTATGACAAATGAATACAGAAACCCATAAAATTCCAAATGGTTAACAGTCTCTGTGTATGTATGTCTTTGGACTGTGGGAAGAAACCAGAGTACCAGGAGGAAACTCATGGGGAGAAGATTCAAACTTCATGCACATGCACCCCAAGGTGGGAATCAAACTCAGTGCTTGGAGATGCCCACTAAGCCACCGTGCTGCTATATATATATATATATATATATACATACTCAGCAAAAAAAGAAATGTCCTCTGACTTTCAACTGTTTTTACTTTCAGTAAACTTAAT
>JAOVVA010000026.1:21368031-21396314 GCA_028565275.1 Leiocassis micropogon | reverse complement strand
ATATATTTTTTTTCCACCCGTACTTTATAGAATGTAAGCAAACTCATTAATGCAACACTGACTTATTGTACAACTAGCGCATTATACTTCTCTAACTTTTTTTTTATATAAGTGCTTTTAACCCTGTTTTTATGTGCGCGCGCTGTTCTGTGTGGCCGCTAGAGAGCACGAGCCGCAAAGGCAAGACGAAGAAGGAGGCAAGCTGCAACACCAACCGCCCCAGCCCCGGCGGGCACGAGCGCAAGATCGTCGAGAAGCTCCAGAACGCCGAGAAGAAGGCCAAAGAGTGAAACGAGAGGTGCATTAACAACCTGTCATATGTAACATACCATATATTTCATAAACAATCAGCGCGTGCTTGAACGTGAATGTCAAAATGTTTAAAACCGGTTTGTTTTCCGCTTTCAGATTTATTCGGACGGCTTGATCTGGAAACCGACCTTTGGCGCCTTGGCGTCGGATTGCAAAAAAGCAGAGGATGAGATACATGTCCTCCGGTTCTAGTGCAGGGTGACTTCTGAAACGACCCTCGGTGACCGGTTTGTGGTTTGGACGTGCGCGTGCACAGCACACCTGAGCAGGTGGACGCAGAATGCATTGATGAGCGCGTGCTGGGTGATGAGTGATGCTTTTCGCCTTGATGTTTTTTTTTTTTTTTTAACAAACATGTTACTTTAACTCATAAAAAAATAAAATCTTTTTACAATACCTTTGTCTACCTCTGTATTTATTTATTTTGCAGCCTTTTTTCCAATTTATTATTATTATTATTATTATTATTATTATTTAAAACCTGGACGAACATATTATTAAGTATTCACAGAAGTTATTCTAATATAATGATTTGTAGGGTGTTTTTTACATAGGCTATACATCTTATTGTTTTTTTTTTTTTTTTAAACATACTTAATATAGTTAAAGTGGACCCACAAGGGAACTGGCTGTAAATTGCCTCAGTGCTTTTGGTGTTCACAATGAAATTGGAATTAAAAGGGGACTCAGTTTTTAAGCATTGATGAGATCTCAGACCACCGATCACACTACATTGACACTATAGTTTAATATTGAATATATGCATTAATGATCAATGGGGCAATGATGGCTCAGGTGATTAAGGCGCCAATTGCTAATCGATAAAGAAGGTAATGCAATAATAATTTTAATAATTTCATTAAAATTGTTGATTACATGACACTGTAATTCAGCTGGGATAGTATAAATTGGGTAAAAAACTGAGCAGGCAAAATAATTGTGGTGAAGGACTAGAAGCATTTTTGATACAGAACCATCAAAATCAACTGACTATAGTACTGGCTGATGTGATTGGTTAAAGTAGATGTTCACTGCACACAGTATGGTTTATACTATACACTTAGCATACTGCAAGCTAATAATAATGTACAGTAACTATTTTTCCTGTCACTGACATACAACTATTAATACTGGTGCATCACAATTTAAGCCCTACACCAAAATTGCTAGTGCCAGTGTCTCCATTAGCTTACACCATTTAGCATTAATATTAACACCACATACCATTAACAGATTAAAGTGGATTATCAATGATATACCAGTGGAGCTAGAGATTGCGACTCAGTCCTTTATCTTTAGATAAAGATAATCCCTTACATATAAAGCAAAATTCAATTCAATTCAATTTTATTTGTATAGCGCTTTTAACAATTGTCATTGTCGCAAAGCAGCTTTACGCAATCAATAGAATTGGAGCACATTCTAAAATGTGGAGCATACTAAGACTACATACAATGTTTTCACAATGCACAAATCAAGCAGACCACAAAATGAAATAAATCACAAATGAGAGCAACTTTGAATGTGGTCTGAGTGTGGGTCACTTGTGGGTCACTTTATAGGGGTCTTGGTTCATTTGTTGTGTTTCTTCATGTATAGTCCTCAATCTAAGACCTCTTGGAGCACTGAAATGAACCAAGTGTGAAAACACCTCAGTAAAAACCTCTATGAAAAGTGGCGTGTGCTTCCTTTAAGTCCTCACAGATGTAGTCTTCAGTTGGCTATGACCAGTAGGTGGCAGTGGGTTAATATGAGTGAAGTTGTAAACAGCCTACCAAAGCGGTAGGCTGAATTATGGAAATTAACACCGCTGAGGATTATCTAAAGTACTGCTGCATTTCATTTAAAGCATTTGAAAAAAGTATGTGGCAACTTGATACAAAATGGGTTCTTGTCCTTTTTTCTTTCTCCGAAGAAATACAAAAGCGATTCATATGGATGAAGCATTTAAATGAACTATGTAGCTTGGGCAAAATCCACTTAACCTTCTGGGTGTTAGACCTGCATTTGTATTCCAACAATAAAAAAAGGCAGAAACATGAAAATACAATGAATTCAGAAAGAGGGTAATTGCATTCACTTCCATAGCAGACAGTAAAATCTGAATAAGGTTCACACATATAGGGCTCTTACCAAACACTAAGAGTGGTGTTCATCTAAGCAGAGACATTAATAGAGTAAATCATCATGTCTGTAACATACCTATGAATCATCAGACTAAAGCCAGTGTTTTCTGACAGGATTTGTTTATATGCTGGTGTATTTACATGTTTGCTACTTTCCTGGTCCAAAGCATCCCAAATCATCTCAGTTGTATTTAGATCTGGTGATTGTGGAGGCAAGATCATTTCATGCAGTACTCCATCACTCTCCTTCTTGGACAAACAGCTCTTACATAACCTAGAAGTTTGTAGGTGGTTATTGTCTTGGAAAACAAATGATGGTCCCACTAAGTGCAAACCAGATGGGATGGCACATTGCTGGAAAATGCTGTGGAAGTCATGCAGGTTAATTGTGCCCTCAGTTTTGATTAAGTCATCAACAGTGTCACCAGTAAAGCACCCCCACACCATCACACATTCTCCTCCAGGCTTCACAGTGGGAACCACACATTCAGGAACCGTCTGTTCACCCTCTCTACATCTAACAAAAACAAATTTGGACTCATCAGACCAAAGGACAGTTCTTCACTCATCCACTGTTCAATCTTTGTGCTTCTTGACCCAAGCAAGTATCTTTTATTTGTTGATCTTCGGGAATTAATGGTTTCTTTGCCAAAATTCGACCCTGAAAGCCTGACTCACGCAGTCTCCTCCGGACAGTGGATAGTAATATATGTTTGCTGCTTGAACTCGGAGAATCATCTATGTGAGTTCTCATCTGAGGTGCTATAAATCAGCGGTTTCTGAGCTCCAGTAAGTTCTCCTAAACATATCCTCTGCAGCGAAGTGAGCTCTTAGTCGTCCTTTCCTGGGATAGTCCAGTTTCATCATAGCCTTTGATTGTTTTGGCAACTGCACTTGGGATATATTCAAAGTTCTTGATAATTTTCAGATTGACTAACGTTTTTTCTCTTTATTTAACTTTTTCTTGCCACAATATGGGTTTGTATGGTAGTTGTAGTAGCACTAATAGGGCCATTAACTCTATACCGGCCTTCCTCTGCACAAGACAACTGATAAATATATTAAAAATAATTAACATATAGGAAAAAAAAAAACACTGCGGGAAAAAGTGTGTCCAAACTTTTGACTGAAAGTGTATATCCCGTTCATTGTACAGGGAATGATGATGAGAGGAAAGTAAAATCAAACATTAATTTAAGAAATGAGTGCAAAGCATTAATTCATGAGATTAAACCAAGGGGAGGTGGGGGTGGGGGTAAATATATTTTCTCACTACGTATCAAGTTCAATCCTGAGGGCTGCATTAATCAGTATTAGCCATATTATTTGAAATATTTTGTAAATATTATATAGAATATATGACTGTCTACTGAAATAATTATATTATTATTATTATTATTATTATTATTATTATTATTATTATTATTATTATTAACAGAGGCTTAACCCACAAATAGCTTATTTTATAGTAGCCATCTTTACATCTGTATTTTTAGCTACAAATACAAGTTGCCCGAGTCTCTGATAATGTCCGTCCAGTAGTGGCCAAATTACACAAATCCTGCACTTGAGTAAAAGTAGAGATACCCCAGATTTACATTTTACATTTCTACTTCAGTACAAGTATAAAAGTACTTCAACGTTACCTAAGTATCAAAAGTACCAAACTTGTATTAACTCACTGTAGACTTAGCTCTAATTTTAAAGTCTCTCTCTCTCTCTCTCTCTCTCTCTCTCTCTCTCTCTTCTACTCTAGTAAGTAGAAAGTATCTATTGTAGGATGTAGTGGAGTAAAAGTAAATATATCCATGAACAATACTAGGCAAGTACAGATACACGAAAACTATGCTTAAGTACACTAACAAAATACCTTTATCCTCTGTTCATGTCCAGTCCATTTCCAGTTTTCTTTCAATGGAGTGGATGGTGAGTTCATTGTTTCATGGCTTACCGTGGAGTGCATATAATTACAGTACAGTTTTATTTTGCCGTAATGTGACTGGCCAACTGTTTTGACTACAAAATTTACAATAACAGACAGAAGTATCAAATGACAAGTTGAAATGCGTTTTAACTCTAATAATAAATGTTTTATTATGCAAATACATATACAGTGGTACCTTGGCATGCAAATGCGATCTGAGTTCTTTAATTTATTTATTCGTGTTCTCAGTTCCCTGAAAGCTTCTAGTTTGAAACTGTTTCTGAAACCCTCTTGTTGTAAGATTCTACATAAAGTTGATAAATAGAACCAGGATTTTCTTAGACCAAAAAAAAAAAAAAAGAGTATATTTTCATAATATTTCTCCCCAATTTTGTAACCTTCCGATTCCTACTTTACAAGCCGCCTCAAAATATAGTGGCCACCACTCAGGGAGACATGTTTTCTGTTGCACCACTTGGTAGCCCCTAAGGGTTTCACGTCTGTTTATGATAAACAGATAAGCAGTGCAACACAGTGAAAGATGTCTGGGGTAATAAGATTTTTATTTACATTTTTTATGGTGTGCATTTAGACGAATAAAAGAATTTGCTTGGCTTATATGGGTTTTATGCACTTAAAAAGGCTTAAATTATTATTATTTTTTAAATCAATATAAAACATCAACAAACTGACAAAATACAAAGGTGGAGGCAAGCTTAGCTTTTTAATAATAATAATAATAATAATAATAATAATAATAATAATATGAGAATTTGTGTGTCTGGACTTTTTGGACTTTTGTTTGAAGAATTGACTTCTGAAAGATCATTATATAGAATAAATATCAGTGATATTCAAGATTGTGCTAATGGCTTAGAAAGACAGACAGAAATCGTGTAAAATGAACACATATACATTATATACACTTACTATATAATTACTAGATTAAGCAGTAACACAACTAATAACTGAGACTGTGTCTGCATTTAAAAGCACATGTATTCTCTATTCTAAGGAAATTGGCCATGGCAGGTTGTTCAAGGCTTCAACAGTTCTTTTGTGTCAGCAGAGATAAAATCCCAGACAGCTTTAATCGTTTTTTTTTTTCTTCAAAAACGTGCTCTGTAACCTAACAATGTAACATTAAAAAAAAAGATAGCATGAGTATTTTTTAGAAATAAAAATTAAATGCAGCAATTTGTGTTTTTGTATATTATGTTGTTTTATCTGCCTTTAAATGATCCGCTGTGACTTTGAGTACTCTACTATAGATGCTTTTGTTGTACGATCAGGTTTAGTTTTGTTAAACTAAAAACAACTAACATGTGAATCAATGAAGGTTCTACTGCAGTACTAGGAATAGCTATAGCTAATGATAATAAAAAATATATCATTTGAACATGAATATAAAAGTCTAATGTCATACTAGCATTTTTACTATTACATTATCTAGGATTGAGACTTACCACATCACACTTGCTCTTGTTTCCACCTTGGTCACCCCAGTTAGTACAGTATATTCTGGATCTGCCACTGATTCCAGTACTGAAAAATGAACGTACTAATTACAAAATACCCAGATGTGTCTACCAGATGCTACTATCTTAACATCAAGGATGCAATAATGTGAACATTACCAATGTGAATGTGCTGATAGCCCAATATTTCATTTTGCTTGTATAATAATAGTGAACAAGGTGATTAAATTTTAATTCACCAAAATGCTGCAGTAGAATCTGACCATAAAGATTATTAGAATTATAAAATGATCAAAAAATTACAAAGGGAAATCTAGGTACATATGATTGTTTTTTTAG
Source organism: Leiocassis micropogon (assembly GCA_028565275.1). Lineage (NCBI taxonomy): Eukaryota > Metazoa > Chordata > Actinopteri > Siluriformes > Bagridae > Leiocassis > Leiocassis micropogon. Next base: position 21,390,135 of record JAOVVA010000026.1, on the reverse strand, counting down.
GTGGCATTTATATTTACGACATTTGGCAGATTAAATTTATATCTTTTTTTCTTCTTCTTTTTTTTAAATGGCCCAGCAGTGGCTGCTTGGTGGCGATGGGATTTGAATTGACAACCTTCTGATCAGAAATCAGTTACCAGTTGTCTGACCTTGCAACCTTGTTCTTGAATGGTAAGTTGTCTGTAATATTCTTCACATTTTGCATTGAGTAACAACCCCAATCTCTTAGCAACAGATTGATTGAACCAGTGAAATAAACGCTTAAGCATCTGACTCCTTTAATGGCCTGGAGCTCTGGGTTATAAACTGAAACTGTGAGACTTTGGAACCCATCCATCTCCATCTTTCTATCTGGCCTCGGTTTTCTCTGTAGACACATGCTGTGGATGTTGCTGGTATCTGTTAAATGAAATGCCCAAAGCAATAAAAAAAAAAAAAAAAGTCCTGGAGCCCATGAATTCTGACAGGCTCTGGTGGTTTTGTTTGATTATAAAACACTGATCAGTGAAAGACAACTGTGAAAATAACTAGCAGCATTTCATTAGCATGTGGAAACATTCAATCAGAATCTTATTAGCAAGTAGTATCATTTTACACTTCATAATTTACAAAATGTGAAGAGTGTCAAGTTCGCAGTTTGTGTTACACTGGAAAAAATCTGAAAAAAATTATAACACTGGTCAAAGTGAAATTAATTAATTAAATGGATTAATAAACAAACAAGAGAATAAAGACTGCAAATCAGACATTTACACTGGTCTCGAAAATGACTTTTAGTAGAAATGTAAAAGATAATTTTTTGCAGTAATTAAACGATATATTAATATTAATAATATGTTAAAATATTGTTAATATATACTACAATATGTCAGCATTGTCAGTAAAACCTGTATTTGTCACAAAAGAATTCTTCTAGAATTATATTTCTTTGACTAACTAATATACACTTTTAAGCACAGATGTATTGCATGTTCTAAAATAATAATAATTTTTTTTGCAGACCCTTTCTTGTCTCCTAATGAAAGTATGATCGTGTGCTTCAGACAATCCCTGAGATCCACTTGAAACCTGATTCTGTTCAAATTCCATTTCAAGGAACAATGAACATCTCTGGTATTGCATCACATTGCTTTATTACTAAATTATCCAAAATGCCCCTGTTCCCATTTCACGATAGCTCACATCATGCGAACTTTGCAGTATGAAGTGCTCTTTATGTTAAATTCCGGATTAGGGTTAATGTGCTGCCTGAAACGATAAGTGCATGCAGTTAAGCTCAGTCCTCAGGTAGCTAGACAGAGTGCAGGATGAAACAAAAGCAAGTCCAAAAGCAAGTACTGTTCAGCTCCCCGTGTTCTTGCCCCCTCCCCCTTTGCCCATCTCTATTTCTCCTCTCCTCTCCACTGGTGGTTGGAGAAACACCGCCTGTTGCCTAGCAACTGGCCTTTGGAAATTCCAAAAGAGCCCATGGACAGCACAGACCATTCTTCATGCCGTTCGTGTGGCTAAGTTGCGTTTGAAAAAACCGCGAGACTGGGTCCTCTGACCAGATTGTGCAGGTGAGCAGGTGTCTATGTAAAAAGAGTAACAGACATTATAGTCATCTGAAATGAAATAAAAAAATATTAAAAATCATTTCATTTGGGGAAACATCTGCTAGAGACAGCACAGCAATAAGTAAACAAAGCAATTAACATCTGCTGTGTGTGTGTGTGTGTGTGTATGTGTGTGTGTGTGTGTGTGTGTGTGTGTGTGTGTGAGAGAGAGAGAGAGAAAGAAAGAGAGAGAGAGAGAGAGAGAGAGAGGGAGGAGACAGAGCATGCAAAATGTTAACCAAAAAAAATTAACTGACAAAAAATTAATCAAACTTTTTACCAGTAAAGGCTTTCAACAAAAAACAAAAACGTGAATATTCAAATATTCGAAATATTCAGAACTTCAGATAAATGTTTTCAAGACCTGCACTTTTAATTGCCAACACTTATTGACGATACAGATTATTTCCATTGCTTTGAACAGCAATTCATACTGATTAAGATTGAGATTAGATTTCCGGTGACATTATTTATGCTTGTTATTACTAGCTATAGTTTCTCTTGGGAAATGAAGTACAATCCTTTAGGAAATGCATTAGGAGCATCGGTTTAAACCACCACCACCTCTACTAACACCACCACCATCATCATCAACAACAACAGAATGGCTGTACAGTTGTGTAGCATTACTTAGAATTATTGTCTACAATAATAATAATAATAATAATAATAATAATAATAATAATAATAATAATACAATTGTAAAATGTATTATTGGTCAAAAGTTTGTATTCACCTTATCATAATACCTGCTTTTAGAACGTCAGATTCCAAATATAGTTCCCTATTGCTGTTATAATACCCTTCACTATTCTGGAGAGGCTTTCCACTAGATTCTAAAGCATAGTTCTGAGGATTTGTCCATTAACCACAAGAGCATTAGTGAAGTCAAATGCTGCTGCTGAATGAGGAGGCCTGATGTGCGGATGTGCAGTTTCTTTAATCCAGTTAATCTCAAAGATGTCCACTGGTGTTAAATCCAATTCAGTTTTATTTACATTTGTCATTCTACAATTTACAGCATCAAAAGAAAAAAATAATAATGGAAATGAGTTTGAAAGTGTGAAAGAAAACGTATGTTTAATGTATAAATCATAATTATCAGATTGTCCCTGCTGAGCGTGAGGATAAGTGACGGTGGCAAAGAAAAACTCCCTGAAATGACAATAGGAAGAAACCTCGAGAGGAACCAGACTCATTAGGGAACCCATCTGCATTTGGGCGATATCAGATAGCAGGAATTGATCTGCAGTCATACTGTGTGGTAGGAGGCTGGACGTTCAGTATAATAGGAACAGTGTTTAATTTAATATGAGGTCAGGACATAAATGTGAATTGACCATATCCCAAACACTGAATATGGATAAAATCATTAAGGCAGCAGGTTTCTATGCATCTATGTGGGAACCTACAACAGTGTCATTTCATATCAGAGCGGGTTACAATTATAGGAACCCTAAAATCCCTTAAGAAAATATCCGTGAGAGTTCATTAATGAAATGATTAGGGAAAATTAGAAAGGTAGATAAGGTGAGTGAATATATAAGATCTAATAGTCTATGAAGAAAACCATGGAAATTCTGATATTCATACTCTATTTGCTAATCCATGTATAAAATCTACATGCAGTCAGCGTGCTTCTCTAAGCAGATAAGTTAATTACTGAAATAAGAAACATGATACATGCACTTTGGCCATAGGTGGACTGCAGGACGGTAAGCCATCACCCAGACGTAGCAGTGCCTTCAGTGCAAATGTTTCACGTCTCTCGTTATATCATCCCCTCCTCCTTTTTTTGGTTCATTACCCTGACCATACCATGCCATTTACTTCCAAAAGCTCTTTCACCTGCTCACCTGCTGTTTCTATCCCTCTCTATTTATCTCTTTATTTCCTCAACTCTACCTCCCGCCTATCACTGTTTTCATCCACACACTGTAAATCTCTTTCTTATTGACAATTATCAGGCCTCCCAAGCCTGCCAGTTTTGTAATGATGAGAATCTCCCTTGTTGGACCTAATGAGGCTTAATTAATTGACATGATAACAATCCAGGTCCAATTTAATTTAAATTACAATGTTCACTCCTCTCATTCTACATCATACTTTCATGTTTATGCCTAGAGAATTTCTTCTTTCTTCTCACTCTTTTCTCTTGCTTCCTCTCTGACAAACAAAAACACTTGGCTTAGGTTTAGTTCTTTCTCAGAATTTCTGATGTTTACCTTTTCTCTGTGAGGACGTCCGAGCAATCAATGCACAACCGTTCACCTCAACCCAAAGAAAGCCATTTGAGTTTAAAGGACTCTATGATGTATGTTCATGATAGTGTCACTGTCATTTAAATGCTGTCCTCCTACTGACTCCTTCTTGAGTCTTCTCTTCATTTTGCTTCTCTGTTGCATTTCCTTGAATTCAGCAATGATCAGATGTGGTGCAGAAAAACCCATGGAATATGTGTGATGTCTTCATACCACTAGAGCTAATAAGAATAGGAATAAGATAGACTGAGCAAAAAAAAAAAAAAAGTCACCACCTGGATTAAACTAAGCAAAGAGCCTTGCATTTGGATAATTAATGCAGTGATTAATATGTTTCAACTGGCAACAAGTTATTTACCCCTAATTGATGCAGTGAGTCGCTTCTCATTTTCTAAACATGTCAGAGGACATATCCTGTGGTTGTGACAAAGATGTTACTCTGTTTCAGGAGGGTCAAATTATAGTGCAGCAAAAAAACAACTAAGGAGATTGCTGAAACTATTAAAATTGGAGAAAAGAACTGAAAATTTAATTATTAAAACCTGAAAGGATAGTAGTGAACCTTCACCTTTGAGGAAGAAATGTGGTCCCGAATGAGCGTGATGGGAGATCACTTAAAAACTTAGAGAAATCAAATTGAAAAAAAAAACAAAAACTCCAACAACAGTATAATGGACAGCTATGTTAAATAATTAAAGTAATGTAATGTATACATGAAAATGTATTTCCACACACACAATGTGAAGATAAATCAAGGGATTGGGACTAAACAGTTTAGTAGCATTAAGAAAAACACTTATCAGAGTCTGATTGGACAAAAAGGTTCAGTTTGCTAGGGAGCATAAAGAATGGATTATGGAGCATTGGAAACAAATCACATGAGTCCAGACTTACCCTGTTCCAGAGTGATGGGTGCATCATTTCCTCCGCCTCACTTCTTTCCCTGATGCACCCATCACTCTGGAACATACTTAGTGCTTACCGTACGAGAATTTAGGTGAAGTGTTATGATCTGGGCTTGCTTCAGTTAGGCAGGTGTCAGCTCAGCGATGTTATGTGCCCAAAATGAGATCAGCTGAGTACCTGAATATATGACCTGAATGACCAGGTTTTTCCATCAATGGATATTTTCTCCCTGATGGCACGGGCATATTCCAAGATGATTCATCGAGCTCAAATTGTGAAAGAGTGGTTCAGGGAGTACGAGACAACATTTTCACACATGGGTTGGCCACCACACAGTCCAGACATTAACCCCATTGAGAATCTGTAGGATATGTGCCGGAGAAGACTTTATGCAGTGTTCTGAGTCTTCTATCATTAATAAAAGATCTTGGAGAGAACATGTGACTCTAAATGTGATGGGAATAAATGTTGTGACATTGCATATGCTTATCCAAAACGATGCCGGTCCAATGAAATATTAGAGTGTGTGATTTTTTTTTTTGTGTGTATTTGAATGGTTTGCATTGTTTTTCAGAGCTGCTAGTTTAAACCAGAATCAAGTGGGACTGGGATGTTTTTCGGATGTGTTTTTTTTGGCAGACTGTTAGACTGATTTGAATTTGAATGCATGAGCTACAATGCAAATGCAGTACTATCTGGCTTATTTCTCATGATCTAAACCATTTAGATATGATAGTAATGATTCGAACAGGTGTGCTTGGCTGAATCCCACTGCTTCTGGCAGCAATGTGAAAGTCTGGCAAATGGACATTGCACAATGCTGGCTTTAATAAAACAGAGCAATGGTAGCTTTAATAACAAAACCGAACACTGTCTGCTGCAGAGAACATGGATTTCTGCTTTAGTTTGGCTTCTTTAGACCCTTTGGACTCAGTGATAATGATCAGAACAGGTGTACCTGGTTGAAAGTTTGGGAAATGGTTGTAAAGTGATGGCTTTAATAACTCTTAGACAGATGTAAAGCTTCACATAAACATAAGTTAAAGCTTAGAGTTTACAACCTGCCAGATTCCAGACCTGTTGTAAGGTGTTTATTTCCTCCTGTGGATTTTAATTATTGCAGTAGCAAAGATTTATGCTTTAATCAAGTGATCTGATTTACTTTTATTTCTCCTTGTTTAATTCTGTTGAATAAGGCCTGAGATATTCATCTTTGCAATATCTGCAGCATGTTATTAAATGAGGTATTACAGAATAAATAATGAAAGCTCAGTTCAACCTGGTCAATTACAATGGTTGTTCACACTATGGTGGCCTACCGGCGCTGATAACAGACGAGAAAAACCCACCCACATTTCCTCTTCAATCAAACATTTTTTGCATCTCAAGGGCCTGGAGGTACGCGTGACCTTTTTGACATGTACCCTCAGCGTGCTAAATGAACAAATGCTAATTAAAATGATGCGGTTAACAACCCAGCTGATTGGTAGCGCGACTCTAATCCGTATCATGCTGCTGCATGATTTGCCATGCAGTTCAAAGGCCACTGGGTATGACACCTCAAGCTGGGGGGTTGTTTAGCCCTTAGGACAAGGGAGTATATCGTTGTTTACTTTCATTACATCTGTGCAGTGAGTCGATTTGACGCGATTAGGCGGTCCAGGACCTTTAATAAACAGCCAATATATTCCACTGGGATCCTTGGCGATCTCATGAGAAGCAAGATGACAAGAAGACATGGGGAAGATGAAAGCCAGAGGACATGTTGGACAAGCGCATGTGTGTCCACACAGACAGTCATCCATAGGGATAACAAGCCATCAGCCAAGGAAGCGGATGGAGAAGTGAAGTATGAGGAACAATGCAAAGTAGAGACCACTCACTCTGAGGGATGTCGCTGACCACATGAGGAGAAGAGGTAAAAAAAGAGAAGGAAAGGAAACTGAAACGGAGGAGGGGTTTAGTAACTGATGATCCTGAATCCGTGTCTTCACGCGTGTATCATTAGGCATTATTAGAGCAAATTATATAGAGGGAAAGACAGATGCTGCTGCTGGCACATGCTTGCTTATGTGGCACAGCGTAAAAGTCACTGCTTACATACGATCCTGCTGCTGCTGCTCCTGCACGCTTCCTGGATCAGGGATAAATCTCACACACTCACTCACAAGCTCATAATGCAGTCATAATCGGAGACAGTGGCAGGCTGGAAGGAATCCTAACGCGCACACACAGATATTCATTGAGGGCGACACGACAGATAAATGCAGGCACTCCAAAAGGATATTGGAAGATTGCCAGAGAATTAAAGTGGCCGGGAAAAGGAGCGAGGGAACGTGTGGAAGGGGAGGAGGGGAAAATATGAAGGGAAGAAAAGCAGAAGATGGGTGCATAGTGGACTGGGAATTAAGTAGAAATGAAATTCTGCCTCCTATGCATCGCAGACGTGTGCGTGCTCTCACTCAGCATTTTGTCACAACTGAACTTCTCAGTTCTTAGTCATTTTTTTCTACTTTTTTTGTCTCCACTGACACACAACCTCTTCGTACCTTATGCTATACCTCTTCAGACAGTTATATAGATATTTACCATCTGATGAACATTAACGCTTCATCATCGCTGCCTCTTCTCCAGTCTCTCCATCGCACTGTGTCTCCTCTCCCCTCCTCCACCTCCTCCTCCTCCTCCTCCTTTCTCTCTCTCTCTCTGTCTCTCTCTCAGGCTCTCTTTCTCATTCTCCAACACCACCTGTTAGTGCAGACCTGTAAGCTTTGGAATCCACTCTTTTATGAGGGACTCATTTATACTCACGCAATCGGAGGTAAGTGAAGGAATTCCTCTAATTAGAACAAAAACTTCCTCTGCTTGTCTTTGTAGAAAGTGTGCTTTGCCATTTGTTCCATCATCCTTTCACCATCCTCACTTTTTCTTTTTTTATGTCTTCCTTGCTTTGTTTGCATTTGTTTTTGTAATTAGAGACATCTCAAATATTAACCCATTGTTAACCGGGCTAAATTGTTTAGTTTTGTTCCAATACAGAATAGTCGTCTCCTCTTCTCTGTAGTGTGCACATGTTAAGTAATAATGTACAAGTGTGTGCTAAGCTTTCCTCTCTTCCTGACTCCCTGTTCTTTATCCTATTCTTTACAACTTATTCACATGAACTATATTTTCTTTTCAGTACTATTATATACTAATCCAAGTGCTGAAATCTGGTATCTGTAGCTTCCACTGAAAGGTGCACTTTACTGCTTCTCTCTTCCTCTTGCTCCTCTTTTTCATCCCCTGCTTTTCAACAGAGTCAAGTAAGCCATTCTCAACAGATAAAGAGAAGTAAGGGTGACAGAAAGAAGGATGGCAGAGGGCGTACACGTGTGTCACTTGTGGCTTGTGCATCAATCAGACGGTTAGATACTTTAGAACGTAAAAGGGACGTCAGGTATTTTAGTGGCACGTCGATATGTCATTGGAAGTGGACATATTGTTGGGGGGAAAGCTGTAAAGATCCTGGCGAAACAGCATTATAGACACCATGGAGAAAAGGTGAGAGGATACAGTAGGTGTGAAGGTGCTGTAACTCAAGCAAGAATGGATGATGCACTGGGATGACCCAACTGGGATTAACTTTAAAAACAAATTTATTGTGGATTTCTGGGCCACTTATTATCCATCTTAAGTGGTTCAAATTCCAACAGGTTCTTCATGGACATTCAAATTTCTTAATAAACAAAAAACAAACAAACAAAAAAAAACATGACCATGAACCAAAACATGACTGTCTAAGGACAGACATCATCAGTCTGGTCACAGAACAATCTCAGAACTGAGCAACGAACATTAAAATAATGTGTGCTGAACCAAATCAGTGGATGAAATGAAAAAGACTCGTATAGTACATATTCCCTGGATTACAGTGCGGTGTCGGTACATTACAGGATGATGCATTTGCTAGTAATCAAGCCCAGGATGGATATGATTCGCAGTTTTGGCAAGCTTAGACATGCTGCTCAAATCACACAGGCATTCCGAGTGCTTTCTAATCCAGCTAGATTCCCCTGCACTGCCAACAATCATAATGAACACTGCTGACCACCTACTGTCATTACCACACACACACACACACACACGCACACACACATTTCCTCGATCTCTCTTACTCTCATGCTCAGCGATAGCCCTTCAACATCTTACTTCACCTCTTGCTGTGATACACTCTCAGCTACACTGATACTCAATCACACACACACACACACACGCACACGCACACACACACACACACACACACACACACACACACTTATTTGACACAGCTAGAAGCTAGAGAGCAGTGGTGCTGACAGCTCCAAGCCCAAACCCCAGAAGGGTTACTGCAGTCAGCTCACACACACACACACACACACACAGCCCATTTGGCTGCATTGGGTGTGGGTTTGCTTTTTATGCCATGACTTACACAGCTAGTCAGTGCAACTACACTCAGAAAAAGAGGTTCTTTGGATGGATAAGAAATCTAGTTTTCTTAAACCTTTCTCTAAACTTTTTTGAAAGCTAAACCTGATGTTGTACATCAGGTTTAGCTTTTAATGTGAATTCTAAATACTGTGCAAAAGGCTTGGGTCACTGCCAATTTTTTTCATATAAAATGATGTAAATTAAATTGAAGAAATGGGACGAAATGGGGGCGGCGTGGTGGCTTAGTGGTTAGCACTCTCTCCGGCCAGGTTCGAATGTGCATGGAGTTTGCGTGTTCTCCCAGTGCTTGGTGGGTTTCCTCCCACAGTCCAAAGACTGAAAGATTAGGTTATTTGGTGTTCCCAAATTTCCCCATAGTGTGTGAATGAGTGTGTATATGTGTGTGCCCTGCGATAGATTGGCACCTCGTCCAGGGTGTACCCTGCCTCGTGCCCCAAGTCTCCTAGGATAGACTCCAGGCCCTCCGTGACCCTTTATACAGGATAAAGCAGTAAAGACGATGAGTGTGAGAAATGTTTTACTGTGACAGGCTGAAAAGTGCCTAAAATTTCAATTAAAAAAAATCTATTGTTTATGTAACACCCTCAGGAGCAACCTCATTTCCCCTCTCATCTGTTCCAACCACTCAGCATTCAGCATCACCAGTATACTAATCACCGGCCTGATCATCTGCCATCATCTGCACCTGTTTCTCACTGGTTCATTGTTTTTATGCTGAAGTGATTCATCTGTCACTATGTGGCTTAACAAACGTTTCTCTGAAACTGGCCAGGTAGAGGGACAGGAGTGAAAATGAGAACCAAAAACTTGCCAAAAATGAGAACCAAAAAAACTTTTCCTTACGATTACATATAAAATACAAGAAAGTCTGGCCTTTTATATGGAATATATCGAATACAATTATATAGAATACAATACAACAGGGCTTTAAAGGAAACTAATCCATTGCGTTACTCTCCTAGAGTGGATTATTTTTCTCCAAGAGTGTCGTCTTCTTTTTCTTCTTCCATATCATTGTTATAGTTGCAGTTATCGCTTTCATTATACCTATGTATTACTATTCAGTCGTATTCTTCTCGCTACATGTTACTGAGAATCTGAAAAGCACACAAATCTCCCCTGACCCTATCACCATCCCCTGCAGAAAAAACACCATGTAATTGACTGTTACATCATGCAAACACTGGAGTCTCCTTGGGTCCACAGTTTAGTCCTGTGAATAATTTACTAAACACTTTAAGAATGCAACAGGCCTGCTTTTAAATAGAATTTTAAAGCTGCTGTTTGCAAAGTTTCCAGTTTATGTCTAGATCATTCTTTTTTTTTTTTTTTTTAAGATACCTTGAGAGAAAACATGATTCATAGCATTCCCATGCAGTCGATACGGCCAGTGTATCCTATTCAATCTTTAAAAAAAATTTTTTTTATGATGCACCCCACTCAGAACAGAGTTTATTTATTCTTAAACGTTATTCCTGAGGTATTAAAGTTTTCATAGAGGATGTTTTAAAGCTGAATGTGATTAAAGGAAAGTGGAAGACATATCAATATTTTCCATTGCAGAGGCAAAAATATTTTGTAAAAATCTCAAACAGCTCCTTTAATATTAAATGATTTAATTCCTCACTTATGGGTTTTCAGACCCCAGGTTTGTATTATGTTCTGACGGTCTCTTCGGAAATCATCATACTGTCAATCAAGATCAACACAGCAGCACGGGAGGAAAAAACCTTGTAATATGACATTTCAAAAAGGCATTAAAAATTTATAACAAACGTGTAACAATTATGATTGACAAGGATTCGCATTTTTGTTCCGTTCCATTCCATTCCATTAGCATAAAAAACACTGAAAATGAAAAAAAAAAAAAAAAGACAAATGATAGAGCGTGCTGCGAAATATTACATTACAAGAACAAAACTGCAGAGCTGTACAGGGCTGAGAGGACATTTAAAACTGGACATGTAACAGCATAATAATCCTGTGCTAGCTACTAATTTTGGTAGCATGTGTATTTCTGTGTGTGTGTGTGTGTGTGCGTGTGTGTGTGTGTCATGATCTCATTAGCTGTGCATATACAGAGCCTCTCAACTAACTCTTCTTACTTTAACGATGAGCTCCATGTCACAGCCACCAGATGTGACACCTGTCAAAGTAAGGACGCTGAATTTACAGACATGACGGACTGACAGTTGTGTATATGTGCTTGTGTTTGTGCATGTGTGCGTGCGTGTGTGTGTGTGTGCCCGCACCTAAGGCTGGTTGGGACTAATCTGGCTCACTATAAGTAAGAGTGGAAGGAAACATTCATTGTTAAATAACCCTCCATTCATTTCTTTTCTACTGTAAATCCCAATTTCTTCCCTCATTAATTACATTATAAACCAGAATGACACCAGTGGCTGCGGTTTAGAAAACAGTACTTTGCTATGCTAGTAATGCAGTTTTTTTTGTTTTTGTCATCTCATTTTCTTTGTAATTCTGCCTGTAGATGAAACCCTTCAATGAACAGTTATGTGACAGTTAATAAAATAAAGCCCTAATAAAAGCTTTTATGTTCCTTTTTTCCCCTCCCCACTAAATTATAACTTTAACAGTCAAATAGATCTTCCATTAAACCTTACTTTTCCCCCCTTTGCATGGCTTACTGGCTATAAGCTATGTTGGCATTAGGATAAAGTCTAAATCTCTCTCTTTCTGTCTCCCATTTCTGTCTCTTATGTCTTATCCTTCCCTATTCCGTTCTCGCTAACAGCTCACAATGCCTTCAGTGTAGATTTATTTTCTCTGGTTGCACTGGAGGTACAAAGATTAGCCTAAGCAGGCAAACGTTAATTACTGAGATATTGGCCGACGCTGCCTTAGTGTGCAGCTCACGTCCAGGCTTTTAGAACAGGTTGAAGGTTTTCACCAGAAATCTGACTTAGGGTAACAAGATGCTGGCTGACCGTGGCATTCTGTATAAGGCGGTTCAAACATCAAATTTTTTTTCAAGTCTTGAAGGTGGCACATAAAAAATACTGAAACTGAAAATCTGAAAGGCCCTCTTTTTTTTAAGTTAAAGTAACTTTTGGACAAGAAAAAGGATTTTTTACAAACTCACACAAAGAAATTTCAAAATATAGATAAGTGAAGTGGCAGCATGATGGCTTAGTGGTTAGCATTGTCGCCTTGAACCTCCAGGGTCCAGGTTCCATTCCCACCTTAGGTCTGTGTGCAGGGAGTTTGCATGTTCTCCCCGTGCTTGGTGGGTTTCCTCCGGGTACTCCAGTTGCCTCCCATTGTTCAAAGACATGCAGATTAGGCTAATTGGCGTTCCCAAATTGCATGTAATGTGTGAATTAGTGTGTGCATTTGTGTGTGGCCTGCAATGGATTGGCACCCCATCCAGGATGAACCTCGCCTCGTGCCCGAGGCTTCAGACCCCCTGACATTGTACACAGGATAAAGCAGTAACGACGATGAGTGAGTGAGTGAGATAAGTCAAGTTTATGAAGCTTGGTTGCGAAGAAAGTATTTAAATAGATTTTATATATTTCAATTATGAACAAGTCACATTAAATATATTTAAATATATAATATACATTTCTCTGTTATATTTAATACATTAAAATTTACGTCATAATGTTTTTTTCTGTTTTGTACTTGATGGCAACATTTGCTTTTAAAAAATTAACACTTAATCATAACCCTAAATACAAAATGAATAATAATAATAATAATATTATTATTATTATTATTAGTAGTAGTAGTAGTAGTAGTAGTAGTAGTAGTTGACGTCACAGTTAAGTGATATTAATAGCAGAAACTAAAGTAGTAGCAACATAACTGGTAATAATTTTTGATTCAAACACATTCACATTCCATGCAAACTTAAATAATTCTTTTAATTGTGTAAAGCTGCTTTGCGACAATGACAATTGTTAAAAGTGCTATACAAATAAAATTGAATTGAATTGAATTAATAATTGTAATAGTAGAACAGGTAGTTGTTGTCATAGTAACAGCTCAAGCAGCAGCAGTAGCCATCATAGTAGTGGTAGAAATAATACTAGAAGTAGTCAAAATAGTAGTAGGGTCTCACTCACTCACTCACTTATCGTCTATACCGCTTCATCCTGTATACAGGGTTGCAGGGGCCCTGGAGCCTATCCCATGAAACTTAGGGCACAAGGTTGGGTACACCCTGAACGGTGTGCCAATCCATTGCAGGGCTCACATACACACACTCATTCACACACTACGGCCAATTTGGCAGTGCTAATTAGCCTAATCTGCATGTCTTTGGACTGTGGGAGGAAACCAGAGAACCCAGAGCAAACAGGGGGAGAACATGCAAACTCCATGCACACAGACCCAGAGGCGGGAAACCTGAACATGCAAGACGCTAATGCTAACCGCTAAGCCACTATCGCGTCAGTAGAAGGGTCAGTCCCACAATTTGGTGCCTTTTGTGTCCCCACTACAGATCATGGTATTTATTGTGAAAAATGTTAAACAATTTTTTTGTTTGCTTTTTGAATACTTTTGTTTTGTTAATTGAAAAGTGCAATATAATCAATAAAAAATGTTTCAGTTTAAGCATTTTACATATCACATGTCCTCTAGGTTACTGTCCACCGTGTTATGTCTGACTGCTGTCTCTTTAAATAAAAAGTCATCTTATGTATTGACATCATTGTTCGCAGTTCACATAATCCTTTTAAAGGGAAAGCAACTGTAGAAGATGAGTGACTGACTCTACCTTTTAGTGTCCATTTCCCTATATTTTATCTTATCAGTCAGTTGTAATACAAGAACACACTTTGGCCTTATGCTATGCAATCATTCACAAAAAAATATCTAATTACTTCTATTAATCATTGGTTCATGAACTTCGTAAGTACAGTAGTTGAAGTCCACTCTGCTACAGTATGTACATGTTCTGGATATAAAGTTACCCTTTAAAAAAAAGCAGGCTAGTATAATGGTTAAATCAGACAAAGAATTTTATGCTTATTAAAACGATTATTTTGAAACTGGTCTGTTATGTAGTATGAGGCTTTTATTTACAGGCATGCAAATATCCTTATGTAATGTTATCTATTTATTAAGCTTTACATTTTGTTTCAGGAATATTGAATGGTTTTGTACATTAAAAATGCAGACATGATAAACTTGCTCTTGTTTACCCATAAAATGCAGATCAACTTGCACTTTAAAACATGGACAATAACACTGCTGCTGACACACACATCATTTTATTTCATACTTCATGTATCACTCATTCTGCTGCTGTCATACTCACATACCATATCTGTACCCTTTTATACTCTTTTATATTGCACATTCTGCACATCCTGTATAATTTATATATTTTTTATAGTTCAATTTAAAGTATTGCATTTTAACTTTGTAAATCCGTAAATGTGTAGATTGTACACTCATACAGTGTGTACACTCATGGTACGTCTATACCGCTTTATACAGGGCCGCGGGGGGCTTGGAGCCTATCCCAGGAGACCTAAGGCATGAGGCGGGGTACACCCTGGATAGATACACTTCCAATCCATCGCAGGACACACACACATACATACACTTACATACTATGGGCAATTTGGGAACGGCAATTAGCCTAATCTGTATGTCATTAAACCAGAGAACACAGAGGAAACCCGCAAAGCATGGGGAGAACATGCAAACTCCATGCACATGGACCCCAAGGCGGGAATCGAATACGGACCCACTGTGCTGCCATAGATTGTACAGGACTTTCGCACAGTACTGTATGAGTAGTAGCTGCACTAGTTGTATTAGTAGTAGCAGAAGTAGTTGTAGTAATAGTAGCAGCAGAAGTAGTCTCAGTCATGGTAGCAGCACTTCATTAGAAATAAATTCAGCTTTTTATCTCATTATTTTCTTTTCCAGCTCTATGACGGTGCGTAAAGGAAAGAAACTCACCATCTCCATCCAGGAACACATGGCCATAGACGTCTGCCCGGGACCGATCCGACCAATCAGACAGATCTCTGCTTACTTTCCCCGTCTTTCCCCAACCGGCGATCCAATCTCCCCACATCCTGCTGCCTCTCCAGTGGCCCTCAGCCCTGGGCTCGGGGCTTCTGGAGTGGGGAGCAGCACACTCCTCTCCCCCCTGCAGGCTGGAGCCAGGGGAGGTGGTGGAACACTGTCATTGTCCAGTAGTGTGGACACATCAGTGGACATCAACAGCTCTGACAGTGATGACTGCAGTAAGCTCTCCAGCCACCTGTTACTTCTAATCCTACTTATCTCATACACTTAGGCTCTTACAGTATATAGGAATGTAAAAGCAATCACATTTTAAAATGGAATATTTAAAAAGTAATAGGATTGTTTGTGCTAGAAAGTGTGAAATGTTGTAATGCAACGAGGTTAAATATGACCAAAGTAAAAAGGAAATTTTAGCAGACAATGTTCTCTATAGGTGCTGAGATGCAGGGCAAAATCATATAGTATCAGGCCTCACATCATTAAAAAAAAAAAGGGTATAAAAGGTCAATCCAATGTGGTTGAAAAATCGTTAAAATTGCAGGAGCAATACTGCATTCTGTTATGTTTCATGGGTGGTTGTGGTCTGTGAGTCATAATCGTCGAAACCAGATAGATACATAACTGGATTTATGTAGGCACAGGTGTGATGGTGCTGGAGTATTTCCCACACATTTGTTACACACATTCAGAAAGGTCCAGCATAATCAGTAATGCTGCATTTTAATTGGCACCTTTATCGCGTGAACATTGCATAACGATAGATATGAAATGTATTTTAAAATCTGCTATGTTTCTTGTTTACATCTCAACTATTAGCAGTATACCCTGACATCTAGTAAACATTAAATGTGAATTATGTTCGAAAATAGAACTGCTAATCTTTGCTTGCCATGGTTTTTCGTACTGTATGGATTACAATAAGGATGGATGACTGATGATCATTTTCAGTCCGGAGGTCCTTAAAGCTGATTGTTGTAGCTTGACAAATTGCACTGTGAATAGTTTAATCCATCAGAGTGTATTTTAATGCAATAATTTTCTCATTATGGTATAGCGGCTCTCGGGACATTAGAGTTCGAATTGCGGTATGAAAGAGCAACCAGCTCCCTTCACTGCACCATCCTCAGAGCCAAGGTTTTTCCTTTTCACATTGCTTTTTTGTTGCTTTTATTATTATTATTATTATTATTATTATTATTATTATTATTATTATTATTTTAAAAGTCTACATTATAAGAGATGTTCTACTGAGGTAATACTCATGCAACTACTGTAGCTCAATGACAAAATGTCACTGACTTTGATTGCTTTGATATTCACCTAAAAAATGCATTTTTTATTAAACAACACTCATAAGAGGTTTTATTTCATTTGAACAAAAGACACCTGTGAGATAATTATCACTTTCTCTTCATTCTAGCGTTTGAAGCCTATGGATTTCAACGGCTTAGCAGATCCATATGTTAAGATTCATCTCCTGCCTGGAGCGAGTAAGGTGAGTCAGTTTAAACTGCAATACAGAGACTGAATCATCACATTCATTATTTATAACTTTCTTATATTTATGTTTATGTATATTCTTATATGTACAATGATCGCCAAAAGTAATAAGACAATTTTGCCATGTACAGTATTATAATTCTCCCAGGTGACTCCCAAGTAGCTTAAGACCATCTGGCTGAAGAGTTGTACTCACTAGAATCAGCCGGATTAGTTAATGGATGGAATAAATATAATATGCGGCAGGACTTTTACTTTCTGAAGCTGGACTGTCCGCCTCAGATAATTGTGAAGTGTGAACTCAAGTGAATCTCAAGTGAACTGTGGACGTCTGTGGCAAATTTCTGTAGATTATCTTCAGGAAACAGTCAGGCAGACATAGATTGACGAGTGATAGCAGAGTACTGGAGATGTCTTTTTGACTCTGTGCCCTGCCAGATCCAGCAGGTTTTGAAGAATAAAGGACTTCATACTAAATATTGATTGATGTATGGAATTTCATTGCATAAAATAACAAATTATTCTTATTATCTCAATAGTACATGTTTAAAAAAAATTGTCCATCAAAATATTGAGTTTCACTTTTGTCTCAAACTTTTGGCCACCACTGTATATCTGCCAAAATAATTAAGGGAAAAAAGTTTGTGTAAAACTAAGAAAGCAGAAATTCTCAAATATTCTTTCCAACAATGAAGGTCATTATAATAATAATAATTATTATTATTATTATTATTATTCGTTTAATTGTTTTTCATTTAAGAGCAATTTACAGCGCCACCATTGTGTCTGAGAGATTTTTATTGAAATATTATTATAATTTTGACAATTTCAAATTGTTGGCTACAGTCATTTTGACCATTTTGGAAATATCTTTTTTTTTAAATAATTTACCGGTTATTTTTCTTTTTGTCCATTCAAGTCTTTTGCACTTAATTTTACTTGGTCATTATATTTGAATTACTAAAGCAGCCCCTTCACTGTCTCTCATCAGGCTAATAAGTTGAAAACCAAAACCGTACGGAATTCTCTAAACCCAGTGTGGAATGAGACTCTAACATACATTGGAATCACGGAAGAAGACATGCACAGAAAGACCCTGAGGTAATGTGTGTGTGTGTTCGTGCACTGTAGGTGTGTGTGGGTTTGAGAATTGAGCAGCCTATAGAAGTCAATTCTAAAAATCCTTCAGGGAGTATCTTTCTGCCACGAATCCACGTATGCCAGTCGCCCACACAACCTTCCCTGGGTACGTCTCTGTGGCAGCAATATTTCAGCCATTTCTCAGAGAATGCTGTGCACTTCTCAGTGTTTTGGGCAGATGTCTGTTTTTGCATGTGTCAACTGCTTAACTCTCAGAAGAAACTGTTTTTCTCAAGTCGTCTGCTTGTGACAGTGTCCAAAATGAATATTTCCTGTGCCATTAAATCATGAGACATGACTAATAAATTCTAGTCTCTAATAGGCACTCCTTGTCTCAGTGCTTATATGGGTTTAAACAGATTAAGAAGGCACAGTAAAACATAGTAACTTATAGCTCAAATTAAACATATTGACAACAAAAGCACAAGAAAAAGTCTCAAAAATTACACAGATCTCCAAAAGCCTAAAACATTCACTGTACAGGGAATCGGTAAAGCCTAGGGTGTTTTTTATTTATTTATTTATTTAAAAATTTATATATTTAAGATGCATTCCAATGTCATAGATGCCATGTCGGAGATCATTCAGAATCATGCACACATGTCGCACCACTGCTTGTGTTTATGTACGTATTTGTTGAAGCATCTGCCTAGATTTCGAATTAGATCTGGATTATGTGGTGGCCAACAAGTATGAAAATTATTTCTCGTGCTCCTGGAATCAATCTTTCACCATCAGGAAGAAAAACATGTATTGATGTGATAACCTGGTCATCCTGTTTCAATCAGGTCGTCAGCTGACTTCATTTTATTGCCACATAATGTTGCTGAGTCCAGACCTGACCAACTGAAGCAACCCTGCCTCCAGAGGCTTGTAGTGTATAAGGTCCACTATGCATAATGTGTGCATTCCATTCACACTTCTCTTCTTACCTTGACACCCCCATCGCTCTAGAATAGGGTCAATCTGAACTCATCACACCACATGACCTTTTTCCATTGCTCCAAAATCCAATCTTTATGCTCGCTCCCAAGCAAACTGAAGCCTTTTTTTTTTTTTTTTTTTTTTACAATCCTTTGAATTCTCCTTGCAACATTCATGTGAAATGCCCTTTTACTGTACTTTCACTAGCTGTGATTTCTAAATATGTTTTCTTGAAGAATTTGTATTTTGGATTCTAATTGTTTCCAGTTTCTGGTGTTTCTGGTGAAATTTTTCTAGATTTGGACAAGATATAACTCAATATATGTCCCGTTATATAGGCCTTTAAAGCATCCCACTTTATCCCTGCCATTGCTTTTCTTGTATTTGTTTGAAAGAAATGATCTATTTCTTGCCCCACATATTTAACAAATTCTTCATCTTGTAACCATTTTTGACACAGTTACCATTTGGACAGGTCTCTTAAATGTTTTTTTATCTTCATATGCCAAACTGCATGGGCCGTGACCTGATATCCATACACAATCCTTTGTTTAGGAAAGCAACCCAGCTAAGATTAAAAATACTCTATAGGTAAATATGTCTTAAAAAGTGTCTTAAAGAGAGAGCATGTTATATTATTGGTCTTCAGGTGCCTCCAGAAATCTAATCAATTTAACTCTAATACAATTATTCTACTTCTATTGTGTGTTTGGTCAGCAGCTGTGGATCTATCCTTGACTGGATCTAAGGTTCAGTTCCAGTCCCCTATTATATCCTCTCCTGGGAGAAAAATAAATTAGTCAAAAATTGGAGGTTAACTCTATTTGGACCATAAATATTTACCAAATTCAGTTTTTCTGTTTGAAGAGATTACTGGAATAATCATATACCTAACCAATTTATCTCAAATTACATTAGTAACTTGCAGAGGCATTGAACTGTAAATAAGGGTCACAACTCGTCTATCTTCTGACGTAAATGACGCTGCACATCCCACCTCGTACTAATCTTCATATTTTTTATCATTCAGTGTCAGGGTTTCCTGCCAGAAAACAATCTTGGAACCCATGCCTTTCAGCTTATTCATGACTTTCTTCATTATCTTATATTTTTGTAAACCCCTGCAGTTTTGGGGAAATATCAATGTCTACCCTTTGAGTCATTTTAAATCAAACGTTGTGAAATACCCCTCACCAGAAATAACATGTCTTGGGAAGATTGGACCAATAAAACGCTTGGTAAACACAATAAAAGATAATAAAAAAAAACTGACCCCATTCTCCCAACTAAATGGGCTTTCCCTTTACTTATGTTGCTTCCTGGTACTACTCTGGACAGGTCCATCGAATCAGCCATCTTACCCTTCTTTAATAAATAAATGGAAGAGAAAAAAAGGAGAGAGAAAAAACAGCAGGCAATCAGTCCCGCTCCATTGCTTCACTTATAAATAATATATAATGCATAAGTACAAACCACCTATCAACAGCCATACACGTAAAAGGAATATCATGAAAGGTATTAGGCAATAAAAGGTAATCGATCTCACATCAGTAGTAATGTAAACAAAAAAAAATAATAATGCAGTGTAAATTTACTAAATTGTTCTCAGTCATTGAACTTGACTTGACCAGTCTCTCCTTTGATCTTATTCATGAATTCTCGTGCCTCCATCACCATGTTGAATATGTGCACTTACACTTTGTAAGAGCTTAGCCATACTGTAAGTATTATGCCAGGTCAGAGTCCCAGGCCCGGCAGCTGTTGGCAAACCGAGTCGCCATTGCTTGTGCACTTGAGACTCTCTCACTGGTTGTTTTAAAGAATCCATTTCTTCAACTTGGCAGCCTTTGTTACCAACATTGTTTGCCTTTAATTTAGGAACTTCATTATTAAACTTCTTCAGAAAGCTTCTGTTTCTCTCCTCGGTCTGATGCAGTGTGCTCTTCGTGCCAGCATTAATGGGCACCGGGAGTCAGGTTGAACACCTCTGGCGACCAGTTTTCCAAAAACGAACACACATCAGTACCTTTGGCTCCTTCTGGGAAATTCATAAGTCTCAACCTATTCAATCGAGACCTTATACGTGTCAACAACACTTTCTTCCAGAATGTGATTTTCTCTCAAGAGCTTGAAACCTAGTTTGTAATTTGGTTTGTTTCGTCTTCTAGTGATGACTCTAGTGCACTTAGTCTGTGTCATTCTTTCAGTACAGTCAAATCTTTCATAGTTTACTCAACAGCAGCTAAAATTCCATCAAGCCTACCTGAGACCTCACCGACTTTAGCATTGGCTAGCTCGGCTCTAATTTGCCTTCCAAGGGCTTCCATGCTAATGTTTGCCTCCTCTCTAGGTTTTAACCCTGTGCTTTGTGCCTCAAATTAGTTAACTTCGATTGTGTCACTATTTTCACTCTGTCTTTTCTTGTTTGACTAGTAATTGACATTACTGCACCAAGAAAACGATTAACGTATTACTAAGAAAAAAAGATTATTAAGAAAGGTCTGTTAGATATAACAGGATTTATACCAATTTGAAGTGGAGCAGGACTGGACATGACTTTCTAGGTTGCGGTCATTACAGGAAATCTCCCGCTGTGATTTCTACTGTCAATTTTTTACAATGCAACTTCACCAAAAGACCAAGTTGACATGTTTCTCGACATGGTTGTACTGCAGTAATTATTTAATCATAGGCTCTTAACTGTAAGCATTTGCTTATTTATAGTGAAATGTTGCCTTTTGTTTGCTGGGCAGTATATGGTATTACAGAAACCTTGATCATGAAGGACTGTAAATTGAATTGTGTTTTTTTTGCAATTTTTTTGTTGTATTTGTAAAATATAATAGACTCAAGGTCCAGAGCTATGCAACAGTAAACCTTATTCACCTTATTTGATGAATTCCAACAATGCTGTAACCTGGGAGCAAAGTCGGCTGCCCTGTCTGGGTGTGAGAGAAGGCATACTCTTCTCTCCGCTGTTAATCACAGTGACACTAACAAATCATTAGAATCTGTGATCTTATATCTATTTTCCTCTATTTTCTTTTTTTTTCCAAATAAAACTGTCTGGCTTCACGTGTCTCTGAGGTAGCACATAATAGCCTTCACTCTCTCCAGTTAATAGCTGTCATTAGCTATGATAGGGAAGAGCTGGCTCGTGGGTGGGAATATCCAGTGACTGAAAAAACTGAAAGGTTCACAAATACACAGGTCTGAGCATGTTAAGGAAAAAGGGTGTATATATTACCAGGACCAGATATACTGGACTAGACCAATCACTCAATGTGTGTGTC
>JAOVVA010000026.1:21352185-21362905 GCA_028565275.1 Leiocassis micropogon | reverse complement strand
CAGGAGTATGGGCACCAAAGCCTCACCCATGGGGACCAAAAAAACAGTCTGACCCACAGAAAAGCCAATGCAGCTCAAATAAAGCACAAAGAATTCAATAATGGCCATGATACATATAAAGGCACAGAACACCCACTGCACCACCACATGCTATGCTGAGGGTCCAACAGGCAAAGAGACCAAGGCTGCCCAAATCCCAATCTAACTGAACATTCATGGGATGCCCCAGGACAAACAAGCCTGATCCATGGAAAAACAAAAAAAAACACAGCACCCAAAGGACAAGGGGAACCCAAAACAAAGGTGGTTTTAATGGTTGATCAGTGCATGAACCATACAGTTAAACAAGAGAAGATTCAACATAATTTAAGTTACTGCTCATCCAATTGAATTCAGACCAGATGATTCATTCCACAACTCATATAAAATATTAGATAATTATATATTATATAATATTCATATAAAAAAAACCATACAAAATATAAAGTAAAAATAAAACAAATAAACCTTCACTTTACCTTCACACAATTAACCTACTTTATGACATTTACACACACACTGCTTCAATAAGGAACTTCTCTAGTGACACTTGCAATATTGTTGACACTTGCTTCCTTTTGAGAATTTTTCATAAATGTGTCGTGGCATTGTCATCGTTAAACAGATTCATCCCCTGCACTGCCACAGCCCTTTTAACCTGTTTCTTCCCAGAGGCCAGTGTCGAACTTTAAAGAACAGTCTAAAGAACAGTCGCTACACATAGGCACAAAATGAAAAAAATGCTTTACGCACAATCCAGGATATATAGTATGTATATAGTGGAATCTGATGAGTGAATGACTGTTTAAAATGATGCTATAAAGTGACTCAGATGTTACACAACACTGTAACATTAACTAAAAAGAAAAATATGATACGTCATTCTTCCACCCCACCAGCATTTCCACAGTAAAAGAATTTTCGGGGTTGTCTATTAACTTCCAGCTGTGAAAGAAATTCAGGTTCTCTCTCCCGAGAGCGCTAACATTACCCGGGGAGTATGCAATGTTTTTTGACACTGGTATAAGTTTTCAGCAGCTTTACTTTTTTGATTCTAACCAGCACTTGGCTCATAAGTTTTTGCAGCCGCATCGTGGACTACTCCACTAATTTTCTCTTTTGGGTATTTGCTTTCTCAAAGAGAGGTACCATCCAGCGTCAGACTAGGATGATGATAATGATAAGGGGAAGGTGAAAGAAACAAAAAAATCCTGGGATTCTTGGATGAAGAAAAGCAATATGAGAGTAGGAGAAAAAGTTATATATAACCTAATTTCCTCCTTTCTGTACCTCTGATAAAGTGATAAACACTGCTGATAAGAGAAAAACCTTATGACCTAGCTCAAAGATTGGAAATTACAGTGCAGACGGATAAAATGACATCAACATCAAAGAGCACAGAGATCAGAGGTCAAAATGAGACAAAGAAGTAGAATATCTATTTTCTCTCTGTCAGAGAAACAGATAGACTTATAATCTTTACATTAATGTCTTACAAGCTTTCAAAGAACATCTACATTTTCAACCTCAAAAGCATCGAGTTATACTTTGACCTATTGCAAAACTCCAGAGAAACAGGTGGATGAGAATTCCACAAGAGAAAGAAAGAAAAGAGATGGAATAAGACATTCATAGAGAGAAAGAGTGACAGGCAGCGAGAGATAAACAGACAGACATACAAGGACAGAAATAGACAGAGGGATGAAGGCAAAGTGAGACAGACAGGCAGACAGAGTAAGGCAGGAAGAGAGAGAGAGAGAGAGAGAGAGGGGAAACAAAGACAGAGAAAGGTAGAGTGAGACCGACAGACAAAGAACCAAACAAATAGACAGCTAAAGTGAAGCAGAGGAGGTAAACCAAAGAGGTAAACCAAGAAAGAGAAGACACAAAGAGATACAGAAGAAAGACAAAGAATGATAGGCAGAAAAAAATACAGACAGAGAAAGAGAGAGACGGACAGACAAAGACACAGAGAGACGTAGAGAGATGTACGCAAAATGAAGCCGATAGACAGAGGGTAAGGCAGAAAGACAATATAGGGGTAAAACAACAGGCATAAACTAATACAGACAGACAAAACAAAAAGAGAGAGAGAAAGACAAGTGGAAACAGACAGCCAGAGACAGAAGGAGGTAGAGTGAGACAGACAGACAAAAAAACCTGATGATCAGACAGAGAGAACAAGAGGTAGACAGAGAGAGAGGGGAGGTGGCTGAGACAGAGACACAGACAGACGGAATCACACACACACACCATTTGAGAGAGAGAGAGAATGAGAGAGAGAGAGAGAAAACAGGTAATGACATATAGACAGTGGGACAGAAAGAGAGATAAACAGAGACAGGCAGTCAGGCAAAGAAACAGATAGACAGAGACAGGGGTAGGAAGAGTAAGACAGACATGCAGACAGACAGGGAGTAAAGCAAAGAGAGACAAAAAGGTAGACACAGAGAGATGGGGGCTGCGACAGAGAGAGAGAGAGAGTGAAAGAAAAAAAGAGAGAGAGAGACGAGAGAGAGAAAGAGAGTAGGGGGTGATGTAGGCAAAAGGTATTGGATGACAGGCAGAAACAAATGAAAAAAGATGTGAATGTAAAAAGATCATCATCAGACACCTCGTTCTCAAAGAAGATGAAAAACGGACGTGACGAGAACAAAGTTACACCACTCCGCGGGAGAAGAAAACAAGTGAGAGTGACACTGAGGGAGAGTGAGAGGTGGAGTGAATATGTAAAGTGGAGACAGAAAATGGCAGAGAAAGTTGGCAGAGATAAGTAATTAGAGAGCACACTTGTCAGTAAATATGGAGAGAAGAGAAGAAGGAAGAGAGGAGCATTGGTGGAGAGGAGGTAGTAGGAGGATGTTTCACATGGCCACAGGAGAAGATTAAAACTGAGCAGTGTTGGTGTTTATTAAAAAATCTTGATTTGGCTCCTAGTTCACGCTTAGAATCTGATAGGCACTGATGACTGATCCTGTGCCATCTGTGTGCTAATCACATACATCTGAATATGAAAGATATCTCTCTCGCGCTCGCTCTCGCCATGTGTGTGTGCCCTCACACCTGTTTACCAGCTCGTTACACCTCCTCATTATCATTAGCGAATTGAAGGTCATTAGTCTTTTGCAAAGAGTCAAGATTTATTTAGACGTATCTAATGAGACATTTAATGAAACAATGACACATCTGCAGTGAGGAGCCGTAGAAATGCTGTAAAGTTAAGGAGCTTTTTTTGTTTTAAAAATGAATTTTGATAATCAAGATACACTTTATGGCCAAGAGTTTGTGGACGCCTGATCATCATTTCATCATATCCATATGTACTGTACTTCCCTTCAATATTGTTGCCACAAAGTTTAATCTTGGTATGCTGGGGATATCCTTTACTTGGACAAATGCATTCGAGCCTGACTGGGTAAATCCCTAGAGCTGAGATCCAAACACTAGTGGAAAGCCTTTTAAGAAGAGTAGAATTTATTATGAAAGGAAGGGCGGGATACATCTGGAATGTGATGTTTTCAGAAAGCAAATGTCGGTGTATTGACATCCTATATTCTATATTTAAGCATAAATATTAGTGGATTTATTTGAGATTTCAGCAATCTCGTTTATGTGATTAATCAGAAAATACTGGGTTTGCTTTTTTGGTTTAGATGATTTTTTTTTTTTTGCTTGAATGATTCATAGGTCATGTTGTGGCTTAACAACAACAGCAGCAAGAGGACATTCCCCTGAAACTGGTCAGGTACAGGGAATGGACTGAAAATGAAAGTCAAAAACTTGCTAAAAATGAGAGGCAAAAAAAGGCCTTCGGGCAGCCTCAGGCAGCAGGAACTATTTCTCAACATTGGCACCAGCAAGATTATATTTCATAGTACACATGAGAACTGCCCGTCTGTATGCTCCCTTTAATTCAATTTTAAAAACTTTACTTACCCCATGGGATAAATGGCAATTTAAGGCATGCAGAGTAGTTAGAAAAAAAAAATCAGTGCAAATACAAAATAAAATACAACTATTGGAATGATGGTAAATGGAATTAGTCTGTTAGTGCAAAAAGCTTTGAGTAAACATCTGTATAAAATGTCTGTTGATAAAAATAAACCATATAAACTAAAAAAAAAAAAAAAAAGGTACTGCTTAATAGCCAAAACAAAAGAAGAGGTAAAAGAAAGAGAAATAGATGGATGCATATTTTAATAATAAATTTTAACTTAAGTTGTGCAGTATGTAAACATTGGTACTGTATAGCAGCAGCATTAAAGTTATTGTCACAGCAGAGTCTAGATCGCTATATAAATGTTTTTCACATATTGTGAGTGTAAGAGTCCATTAGTCTATTTGAAGGAGTGTGGGTTATAATGTGGAGAATGGTGGTTACTGAGTTGATCGGAGTGGAGGGAGGGACAAGGATAGCTGTGAGTTGAGGAGTTGAATAGCCCTGGGAACAAAGGTTGTTGTCCTCCTCTGAGTCTTTCAGTAGAGGCATTGTAGCCGTCGTCCTGATGGGAGCCACTCAAATGCAGGAAATAGGACATAAGATCCTGCCAGCTGACCTCAATGTCTGCTGCTCAGAGGGTGGAGAGGGTTCTATTTTGAAGACAATTGGAATGAAACCAACATATGAGAGAGAAGGTGAGTACACTTTCAATGAAGGCATAGTAGAATGCTTGAAGGATGGCCCTGCTGACTCCAAACAAGTTTAGCTTCCTCAGAAGATACAGTACTGCTGCTGTTGGCATTTTCTAGGGGATCTCCTCTGTGTTGGAGGTGAATCATACTAGCTCGTCAAATATGGTGCCCAGATACTGGTACTCCTCAACGATCTTCACTGATCTTTTGGAAAACGTCACCACCATCTTGGTCTTTTCCAAGTTCATTTGCAAACCGGACCTGTTGAACCATTACATGAATTTTTGCAGTGCTGAACCATGATGCTGTATTGGTCCTGAAAGCAGAGAGAGTAGAACTGTGTTGTTGGCCAATTTGACCAGGTGACAGTTTGGCTGGGAGGCTATGTGGTCATCAGTATAGTGGATGAAAAGCAGCGGTGAGAGGATACAGCTGTGGGGAGCCAGTTGAGGTGTGAAGGAGTCCAGAAAAGGTGTCATTGACCAAAACTCTCTGTGTTCAGTTGGTGAGAAAATCGATTATCCACAGGATGAGCTGGTTGTCAAGGTGGAAATGGCTGGAGAGTTTTCATGCCAGAATATGAGGCTGCAAAGTGTTAGATGCTGAAGATCTGCAAGTCTGAGGTATTGGGGAGTTGCAGGTGCTTGTGAATGGTGTCTATAATGAGTACTTTGGCATCGTCAATTTCCCTGCCCGTGCGACATGCAAACTGGATAGGGTCCATCAGTGATTGATGATGTGATTCTTGATTACTCTCCCCATTGCCTTCATCACCAAAGAGGTGAGGGGTGGGGGTCATTCAGGGCTTAATTGGTACCTACTTTGGATGTTTGCACAGCTTGGGGACTGTGCTGCAGGAACAGAAGCTGAAACATGTCCCCAAGCTGTTGAGCACAGTACCTCAGGGTCTGTCCACTGATGGCATCTGGCCCTGGTGCTGTATTTATTTTGTTTTCATTTGTTTTTGAGGGCTCTCACCATATCCTCTGTGTTAAAGGTTAGGGCAGATTGGCTTGGTTTGAGTGAAAAAAAAAAATCTTTGAGCTGAGTGCTGTTATCTGTCTCAAATCTGGAATAGAAGGAGTTAAGGTTGTCAGGGAGAGTTGCTGGATTATAACCTGAAACCTGGATGGTTCTGCTGGCCCTGCCAGGCAAAGCGAAGGTTGCCTTCAGCAAAGCATTGCTCCATTTTGTTCTTATATTTCAGCGTGGCAGTTTTAATGGCACACTTGACCTCCCTATTAACCTCCCTATTTCCCATCTTAGATCCAGTGGAGAGAACCCTCTTTTTCTTGTTTAGAATTTCCATGAGTTCTTTAGTAATCCAGGGTTTATAGTTGGGGAAGACTATGACAGTTTTGGTCGGAATGATAGAGTCCTTAAAAAAGAAAATATATGGTGGGACTCGGTCTACTTGCTCAATAATATTAAAGGATATGATTATGAGGTTGAAGTCAGTGGCTTCAAAGCATCACTCTAATCTAATAATGCTGTCACTAGTTCACTGTTTGATAGTTTTCACAACCTTCTCTGCCCTCCTTACTGCTGGAGTGTATGCTAATGCAGGCAGTATGTCTCTGTGATGGTCAGCAGAGCCGAGTGGAGGGAGAGCAACAGGTCTGTACGCATTAGGTACTGAGCCATAGCATTTGTCCAGAGTCTTTCCAAGGCGGGTTATGCACATAACATATTGGTGAAAACCTTTCAATGTCCACTGAGCAGTGGTTTAAATCTCCCAGGATTAATTTGGAAGAGTCAGGGGATATAGTTTAAGATCTGTCCAGTACTCTTTTAATATTGTCTGTAGCTGTGTCTGCATTAGTTTCATTAGTATGCATTAATGTCTAGGTCACGTACATACAACCATTCAGCAAGTGAGTGAGTGATAATTATTATTTTTTCGCACATTACCTATACATCACCATCATAAAACTCTAACTTCCCTACCACATTATTTTAAAGGCCAGCCAACCTTCTTCCCTCTGTAAAACAGGTTGCTTTCTATTTTCAGAAGCTTAACATATGTTCAGTTGCTCATTTCTATTGTACAGTAAGTCATCTACATACAAACTTTTGAAGAATGTTTGTGTATGTTTAATCGTGACAGTTAGACCACATGTCCAACATACATGTCGTGTGTGTGAGAATGAAGCATGGTGAAAAGAGGGGGTTGCAATCATTCCTGGGTACAGTACAAATCAATCGTGCCTAATGTGAAAACACCTTAATTGGCTTCTTTAAACCTTAGTCAATGCATTAAATAGAAAAAGGACAAAAAGAGGGAACTTTTTTTTTCCACTTTTCATTTGCCTCCATACACTGGAGATTGGTCTGAATGTCTAAAAATTATTGAACATTTCTTTGCATAATAGATGACCTTTGAATTCAAAACATAGACAAGGAATAGACTAACATAAGGAGCTTTCCCAGCTGTAAATCAATTTGCTGCACCAAACATTCAGAAACCTTGAGTTTATTATTTTTTATTGTGATGTCAAGGTAACCAAAGTTTTACTATACATTAAGTATTAATGCATTAATTTTCACTATACAATCATAAATACCTAGTAAAGAAGGAATGCCACCAACTTATAGCTCTAATGTTTTGGGATCAATTCTTGAGCTCAGGTTATGTCTGTTGATATGTTTTCCGTCTCTGTATGAGGTTCCCCTGAGTTATCTGGTTTCATCCACCTTCAAAAACATGCAAGCAGTTGGATCATCTGAAATAAATTGCCCCTTGCTGTGAACGAGTGTGTGGGAATGTGTAAGTGCTTTGTGCCATGATCCAATAAAGTCTTGTGTCATCCAGGGTTTTCAAGAAAATCCTGAACCGGACCACCATAAATAGCTTACCGCAGTTGAATGAATAAATTTTCCATTAATATTTAATTGTAAATATAATACACATTTAAGTGTGTGCAAATTCCTGTAAATATATTTAATGAATTTGACCCCCTTCCCTGGAGCCTATCCCAGGAGACTTTGGGCACGAGGCGGGGTACCCTTGGACGGGGTGCCAAGCCATCGCAGGGCACAAGGATAGGATACACACACTCACATACTACGGGGAATTTGGGAATGCCAATTAGCCTAATCTTTGGACTATGGGAAGAAAACCCACCAAGCACAGCGAGACATGTACAATCTATGCCCATAGACCCCAAGGAAGGAATCGAACCCAGACTCTGGAGGTGTGAGGCAATATCACATCACAATATAAAATACTAATATTCCAGTGACTCATAAATGCTTATTCATCTACAAGATGATTGACATTCAGTGCATTTACACCTTAATTGCAATAACCAATCAGGCTTGTACAAATAATAAAAAAAATATATATGGCAATATTCTGTTGTATAATATATTATACGTTAAGATTATTATATTTTTCTATTCCTTAAGATAATTTTTTGAACTACTGATTCCTGGCTGTTTTTTTTTTGTTTTTTTTTCATTTTTATTATTTATATGAAAGTTGTGCATGACAGGGTGACTCTACAGTATGTCTCATTATTCTGCTGGCTATTTGAGTCTATCCCCAGTCTCTAGCATAAACGAAGCTTCTAGGCTTGTCTGCCAGAGACCAGTTCCCACACACACACACACTCAGACATACGAAAGATCTAACAGGCACAATGTATTGCAGTAGATGTCGTGAGTGACAGATGGGTGAAGTCAGCATTAACTATGTCATCTGCTAAGACCTGGCATCTATAATTAAACAAATCATTGTGTGACAAAATGATTAAAAGGAAGAAATAATGAGATGCAACAAGTCTGCAAGAGTCAGTGAGTGTTCTGGGGGATGTTAGAATTATTCATTCCCTATCTCTGTCTTTGGCTCTCTCTCTCTCTCTCTCTCTCTCTCTCTCTCTCTCTCTCTCTTTCTGTTTGTCATTCTCCCTGGACCTTGTATGCACAGAGTCAATGACAGATTTATAAAGTGACGGCAAAATAACAAGACAGGAACAGGGTGAAAACGACAGCCTCAAGATAAAACCTGCGCCAAGCCGTGCACTTAACCCTTCGGGTTTTTTTTTCACTATGGACAGCTGTGCTACAGAATTCCCTAAAAAACTAAACAAAACAAAAATAAATAAATCTAGTGCTAAAATCACGGCAAAGAGAAATGTGTGCTAGAAGAACTTCCAACTATGCATGATAAGTTAAACCCCTCCCCACACACACACACCCCAATTGTTGGATCAGGACCTCTCAGACACAGCTCTAATTAAGGAGAACTCAGAGGATTTAAACCCTGCTAACAGACGGGCATCTGAATAGCACTTTGTCAAGCTTTAATGATGCTTGTGTGCTTATCTGTATAAGAGCATTATTCTAGTATAAAATACAAGTTGCAGACTAACAGGTTTAGTGCAATTTAACTGTGTTTAGATGTTCAGAAACTTAAGCCTCATTAATTCCAGGTTAAATTGCACCAAATTGTGTGTTTAAAATATTCCAGAAATATCCATATTTAGACCAACAATTAATTAATATTCAGTAATTTGTTGCATGTACCTTACAGCATTGTGAAATTCTTTTTTTGTTGTTGCATAGATCACTTAGGAAGCTGGGGTGAGAGTATAGTGCCAGCCTGGATACAGCACCCCTGGAGCAGATGGGGTTAACGGCCTTTCTCAAGGCCATGCTGGGGCTTGAACCCCTGACCTTCTGATCAGTAACCCAGAGCCTTAACTATTTGAGCCACCACTGCTCCCAAGTAAGAAATAATAATAATAACAATAATAACAACAATAATAATAATAATAATAAAACATGTACAGTAGCTGGGCTAGTGCCAAATTACTCTCGGACTTAATTAGATATAATACTGCATGGAAATCCTAAGCTTATTCTCATTGTTTGATCAATTATCTAGCTTCATGCTGAACTGGAGGAAATCTCTTTAC
The DNA here is from genome assembly GCA_028565275.1 of Leiocassis micropogon. NCBI lineage: Eukaryota > Metazoa > Chordata > Actinopteri > Siluriformes > Bagridae > Leiocassis > Leiocassis micropogon. The sequence goes on along the minus strand of JAOVVA010000026.1, from coordinate 21,353,315 downwards.
CTTTGGAAAATACTATACTATGTTTAAAAAACTTCATCCTGCAAAAACACACTATTGTTATACTTAACATGCTTGTATCAAATTAAATTAAATATTTTACCACCGTTTAAACTTTATATTTTTATTTCCTACTATATATACACTGTATATGCACACTGCCTGGCTAAAAAAATAGATGTTTCATAAGGTCAAATTTGTTTGTCATTATTGTAGAACTGTCAAACGCATTTTTAAAACCTAGAGGGATAATGAAAGTAAGACCATTCTCCCATGCACAGTGCAACAAGAACTCACAGGATTGGAACTAAACAGCTGTGTGGCCAGAGAAAAGATGCTTGTTAGTGAGACCAAATGGACAAATGAGCTTCAGTTTGGTAGGAAGTATAAAAATTGGACTTTGGAGCAATGGAAAAAGGTCATATGTTCTGATAAGTCCAGATTGATCCTATTTCAGAAGGTTGGTCATGTCAGGGTAAAAAGGTAATGCACTATGTGATACACCATCATGCATAGTGCTCTCTGTAAAAGACTCTGGAGGCATTGTTATGATCTGGTGGATGCTTCAGGGGGTAACGTCTAGGCTCAGCAATGTTATATGGCAATAAAATGAAGCCAGCTGATGTACTGACCTAAATGTACTGAACGACCAGGTTATCACATCTACAGGCATATTCTAGAACCACACTGCCAAGATTCATCAGGCTCAACTTATGGAATGGTTCTGGGAGTGTGAGAAATCATTTTCATACATAAACTGCTTGCATGCTCTAATTAAAGCTAAAGCCACTCCAACAAAATACTAAAGGAAAATGGCAGAGTTGATTAAATCCTGATATTTATTCACTGTGTGAGAAACGCCTTATAGGAAAATACCACTATCAAGGTATTAGTCATTGTTAATTAACTCCTGCATTTTATTAAAAGGCTGCTTATCCTACAGATACAACGTTAGAAAGTAGGCTCACTCTCTCACTCACCGTCATTACCGCTTAATTCTGTATTCAGGGTCACGGGGACCTGGAGCCTATCCCAGGAGACTTAGGGCACGAGGCAGGGTACACCCTGGACAGGTGCCAATCCATCTCAGGGCACACACACATACACACACACACACACACACACGCTTTTTC
>JAOVVA010000026.1:21340016-21351234 GCA_028565275.1 Leiocassis micropogon | reverse complement strand
AGGAAACTGGAGTACCCGGAGGAAACCCACCAAGCACAGGGAGAACATGCAAACTCCATGCACACAGAGACGGGAATTGAGCCTGGCCGGGAATCGAACCCAGACCCGGGAGGTGCAAGTCGACAGTGCGAACCTACTAGAAAGTAGGCGGAATTTTTTTTTTTCCTTCTTCCCTTCTTGTAGCTTTTCTTAATTTTCCTAGTTTTCTTAAAGTTTTCAATTTCCCCAAATTCTAAACACCAAATAGAGTTTAACTACTTTGTAAAAACTTACACCAAAAAAGACATACAGCTATCATATGCTTATCTCTTACAGAACATCAAATAGACACTCGTGATGAATTCAAAACACTACCATCAAAAGTGTTCATGGATGTGTTGGCTTCATAAGCCCATAAATTAGGTGCATAAAAAGAAATTGTTTTTTGGGAGTTTAGGGTTTTTTTTGTCATGAAAAAGCATTTACAGTACTTTATGTACAGTACCAGTCAAAAGTTTGGACACACCTTCTAACTCCATGGGATTTCCTGATTTTTATTTCTTTCTACACTGTAAAACAATACTGAAGCCATTCAAAACAGGTAATAATCTCCTTTGAACAGTTGTTATTGAGATATGTCTGCTATTTATGCACTATAAAGCCTTGAGAATGGCTCTAATCTGAGGTGCTGTTAATTGCTGTTAACTGCTCCTCTGCAGCAGAGGTAAGTTTTGGTCTTGCTTTTCTGGGATGGTCTTCATGAGAGCCAGTTTCATCATGGTGCTTGATGAGTTTTGCAAAAGCACTTGACAATTTCACCAATTACTTAACGTGCTTTTAATAAATAAAATATTGTATCACTGTTTAATAGTCATCTTTTAATTTCTAATATGTATACACTGTCTGGCCAAAAAAATGTGATGAGGTTAAATTATTGCTCTGCATCAAGCAACACTGAGGGAAGTTCCTAGAATTTATACACATTAATTAAAACCTAGAGGGATAGTCCTGAACCATTAATTTCACAGAAGAAATGTGAATTATGAATGACTTTAATCAAAGATTACCTAAACGCTTGGTGAGGTTGCATCATAAAAAAACTGACTGCAGAAACAGCTGTGTAGCCAGAGGTAAGATGCTTGTTAGTGAGACTAAATAGAAAAAGTCTTGTGTGGTATGGTAAAAAGAGTGTAGTACGAAGCATAAAATTGGACTTAGGAGCAATGGAAAAATGACTTTTGCAGTACGCTTTTTCTGTTTTCCTAAACTATTCACCACCATTAAATGAAAGTGTAGGTGGAGGATGAGGAAGTTTAAGTATATCCAAGAATTTAAACAAACTGGAGGTGTTATAGGAACCAAATGGTGCATGGAGACCAATAGCAGCACACATGGTGCAATTTCAACCACTCAGCCTAGGGGCATAGACAACGGCCAAGGATGTTCCTCGCTTGCCTCATGGTCTTCTTCAGGTAAAACCCTGCCCCATTAGTAAAGATATATTCATAGGAACAATACTAGCGTCAAGTTCAAGCATTCTCGGAAAAAAGCACGGAGGAACATAGTGACATGTCTATAAAGAGTATTGAGTGTATGCCGCACTCACAAGTACATATTTGTTTTGCTGCTCCCTCAATTGGTCAGAGTAGTGCTCTGATATACCTGTTTAATCCTTATTAATGTTGTATTATGTTCCAAAACCCTGTCTCTTTGCTCGTCTGTGGTCCAGATTTCCAGACTCGGTCACCTCTTGCTGGCCGTCTTTCTGTTCTGTGAAAATTATATATACATGATTTATAGAATAAAATGTAAAACAAATATTAAATCATAGGGTACATTTCTGTGAGCAATGTAGATAGCTGTAGAAACCATAAAGTTATGATAAACTGTAATTACTGTAATGCAGTGGCTCCCTACTCTGGTCCTAGAGGACCACTGCCCTTCACATATTGGTGCTTTCTCAGTTCCCAGCACCTCTGATTTAACTAATCAACTAATTAACAGCCTTTCCTTAATTGAAGTGGGTGTGTTAAAGCAGGGAAAATACTAAAATATGCAGAGCAGTGGTCCTCCAGGTATGAGGTTATGATGTAGGGTCCTTTTCAAATGGCTACTTACCTCTTCTCTTATCTAAAGGCCTGGATAACGGAGATAATTTGCTGCCCCAGTTTCTGGCTTAACACCTGTATAAGTCACTTGAGGTCACTTTTATACTCTTACACATGATTCAAGTGTCCTTCCAATGAGCTGCAGAAGTGCACCATGAGTGAGACTAATTGATAATCAGGGTGTTGCATTTTGAAAGGCAGCGTTTTTAGTTGAACACAGGGTGCCAAATGATGCAATTTGCATTCGGAGATTTGCACAACTGTGATTTAAGATGATATTTGAGCGCGACCAATGGAATTGTGCTTAGAGTTAATCAATTTGGATTCATATTGTTTGATACATGAGCTTCAAATTTTCTGAATTGTGTGCATAGTTCCTTTTCTTTCTGTGTGTAGAAAATGAAGAAAACTGTAAAGTGTAGGTTTCAACATGTTTTATTTTCTGCCAACATGTCCAGAACTCAGCCACAGTGACCTCTATTAGGTTTTCTTATTCTGCCACACATATACAGTATTTACACTATGTGTCCACTTTACTCCAAATAAGGTCTCATTGTTTATATTCCTTGGTCATTGTCAAGATTCATCTGTCTACCCATACTGTACATCCTGCTTTTAATGTTCAGGGTCTCTGTGTGGGCTGGTAAACTGTAGATTTTGTTATGTCAAGGATATTAATGCTTTTCAGCCTATTTCGCAACTTTGTTGGACGTCTATGTAATAGCTGATAAATCTGTGACTGTTGGTCGGCTTTTTTAAGTTAATGCAATTCATTTCCTATTTCTCACACCATCTTGGCTGGATGTCTGTCAAATTTTCCTTCCCCTTTTCAGTGCATCGGTCTCTATTAGGCGCAGGGTTAATTATGAATAACACTCAAATAACTGCTAATTTTAATGATCGCATGGATGCATGCTCTAACTATATCCCCATAACTACACTCTTGCTTGATTCCTTTTGACATTCAGCCACTCATACATCTGATTTAGTCATGGAGACCTGAAGCACACCAACAACATTTTGTACTGTCAAACAATTTCTGTATCTTCTTTGCTCTTATCATGTGTTGTGCCAAAACTTGGCCTATTAGAAGTACACCTATCTGGCACTATCTCCAGGCTCAAGGCTTTCTATTACAGTATGTCCTATAATGCTAAATAAAGTAAGTGTAAAACATACATAAGTCACTGAAGACTGAAGAGACTTACAAAGGATTTGAAAAGACACAGGACTAGCTGTTGTCTAGAAAAGACAGTTAAAACATACATCTCCAGCTTGATCAAGGACCACAGAATCAACTGTACTGTAAATTCAACAGACAGATAAAATAGCACACGCTACTTTACAGTTTTGAACATCCTTTACCTAACAATTGCATTGCAAGTTTGTTTCATTTGTTCTTTATCTGTCTTAACAGTAAAGGTATTTATGTGAAAAGAAGGACAAGTTTAAATTCAGTAGTTAAACACGAAGTACATCATGTCACTCTTGATTTATACCAGTCTTGCCAGTTATGACCTTTGCTTTTCAACCTTTTTCCAAACCAACCTCTGTCCTGAGCTTCACAGTTAATCAATCGCCTTTAACAAAGCATTTATGACCACCACTATAAATCAGCTTACATCAAGCTCTTGACCCCATTATAACTATGTCTCCAATTCACAGAGACACAGTGTGACACAACCTAGGGGTTGGAAAAGCCTCACATAAAGTAGTTGTACAGTTAAAAGATTGGATTGCAACCATAATTTGTTCCGTAAGGGTGCTTTTAATCCAAAGCACAAAATTTCCCCATAAGAAATAATGCAAACTCCAATGATTTGTTCTGCAATGCAAAAATGTTCATGAAAAAATTTGTAATACAAAATATAAAGTAAAAATAAAACAAATTAACCTGCACTTTACCTATGAAAAGAATCATGGCTGGTGTAAGATGAGAAAGGAGAGGAAGAGGAAGGGGGCTACTGTGTAGGACGACTTTCACACACACACAAACAAGCGCCTGCGCACGCACGCACACTAACGGAATCTAACGGAATCACACTAACTCTGCCTCTCTGTCAATGTGTGTGTGTGTGTGTGTGTGAGCGCGCATATCTCTGTCGGCAAACTGGAATCTTTAACAAGGAATCTCTCTAATGACACTTTTTCGTGATGTTGAAATGTGACATTGCACTGTGGTTAAACAGATTCATCTCCTGCACTGCTGCAGGCTTTTTCTTCCTGGAGGCTGTTGTTGCAGTACAGTTACTAAAGAACAGTCACAACACTTGGACAAAAAAAAAAAAAAATGTTTTACACACGCACACACACACACACACACACACACACACACACACACACACACACACGTGGTCAAAATGTTATAGTGAACAGTACACACGTGCATGGATGTTGACTTACCCACAATCCCACAGAACGAGAGAGAGAAGAAACATTGGCTCAAGTCTGATCACATGATGCTCGGCAGACAACGTGCATGCGTCCTACTTGTTAAAAAGTTTAAATGTTAGTTGTTTAAATTAATTTAAAAAAATTGCAAAACATTCATAGTCTAGAAGTAACTTGCAATCTAAGGTTTCATTGTACTTTGTTACTATACTCAGTATTTTGGGGATATTTTTGAAATGTACTATTTAATTACATTCTTTAACATACTAATTACAAACTTTAAAGGTCGCTTCTTCTTGAATCGATTCAAGTACATTTATTTTACTTTCATCTTAAAGATTTCATAAATCGAAAAGTTTATGAATATAGAAAAATCATATCAGGAATTGTACAAATTAGTCATATCCTGAGACCTTCTCATAGTAGACATGGCCGATAATGCTACAGATATCAGTGTGCATCTGATTGGACTGCAGTATTGGACTCAAGGATGAGCATCGCTGCCAATACCTTAGTATAGTGATTCAATATCCTGGAATATGCAAAGACTTTTGGTGTGTTTACATGGAACCTAATATTCAGTTAATACTGGGAATAATAGCCCAATCCGAATAAAAGTGCATCATGTAAGCACTTCAACTGGAAGTCTGACCGGGAATGAATTTTCGATCAGATTGAGAAGGATGGTGCAACCCTTTGATTATCCTTTCAATAAGTCGATATTAGCCATGTGAACACTTGATCTGATTGTTTCTCTCTTGTTGGAATAAATTTTATCTTTCTGCGTGGTAACATCAAGTGATATGATGAGTTTCTGGGAATGTACTGAAGCTTCTGGTCCTAATGATGGTAAACTCTGTGAGAAAATCTCTTCGTGTTTACTTTGGACTTTAATACACAGAGGAACCGAGGAGGCGATCCTGGCTTCAGGAAGTAAAAGTCCTGCCACATATTTGTTTCTTCTATTAACTAAACCAGCTGATTCTAATCAGCACAACTCTTCGGCCAGATAGACTCGGACTAATTAGTGAAGTTGCATGATTTGTGCTGGTTTAGTTAATGGATGCAACGAATAAATGCTAAATGCGATGGTTTATTGGCCTAAACTATGAAATATACTAAAAATCCTCAGGATAATTTTAAAAACATGTTAAATATTATAAATGATTTTTTCTTGTTTTGCTTTCATTTTGTTCTATTTTGTTGTTTTTTTTTCATTATTTTTCTTTTTTTAAAAGTCTTTTGTTACTTTGTTCTAGCTTGGTGTTTCTTCTTCTTCATGAGGCCTGATGTTCTTGTATGAAAATTAAAGCTGCATTTCTTAAGGCACACTTGGGACCAATGTTCTATTGCGCCAACTTCATTATTTAATTCATTATAGAGCTCATTAGTAGTCACCTCTAGTTTCATGGCTTCCTGAACTCGCCATATTCTCCTTGTCTTCCAACAAGGAAGGTCATGTGAAGGTGTGTAAATTCTGCGAATAATATTACTTGGATTTAAATTTCATTTATTAATTCGCTCCATGTGTGTCCTGGCTGGTTTTTGACTGTAGCTAATTATTCTCGGGCACCTGCTGCGTCATTACTGACAGTGGTGATTAAGTAGTGCCCTTTCCATGGCTTCACTGTCTCTCACCAGTCTATATTTTCTGCCTCTCAAGTGGATTCTCCTCCTCTTTCCAGTGGGAGCATGAGCAGTTGCACAGTCTGGAGGAGAGAGGCCGTCTGCTACTGTCGCTCCAGTTCCTGTCTCCGTCCGTAGAGGGAGATGGAGAGGCCCGGCGGGGAGGTCTGTGTGTCGGTGTTCAGCGCTGTGCTCACCTCGCCGCCATGGACGTCAATGGCTTCTCTGATCCCTATGTCAAAATGTGAGAGGAGAGTGTGTTTTTCTGTTAGACGTGTCTGTAGTGGGTGGATGATTTCATCTGTGTTTTATTTTACTGAGCTGCGAGATCAGATAACATTTCAGCTCAGGTACATCAGCTCAGATCAAAAGATTATAAGAAACATTAAAACCCGGTCTTTAGGGAAGAGATGAGAGGATGAGACAGAGTCACGTCTGGGATCAAGGGGAAATGGGATGTTAATTGCTTGGTTCAGGCAGCCATGTTTTCTTTACATATTTCTAATCGCTTTATTCTCTCCCACATCGTGTTTTAAAATAAATATACCTTCCTCGGGCAAAATGGCATGAGAATCAACAAACCTCCCACCCACACATGTCATTTTATCTCTGTCTCTCTTTCAAACACACACACACACACAAGAATCTCGGCTTTGATCATGATAGGGATTGTGAGTATGTGTGTATGTGGTTGTGCTTGTGTTGTCAACAGCGCATAAGGCGAATAAAATTTTTATGGAAGCCAGAGGTACATAGCCGGAAAGGCAGGAAGGCATAGATGTGTGTGCTTCAATCGATATTTGTGTACGTTCCTCCGTGTGTCTTACTGATTTGCAGCTGTCCTTCAATTTCACTGTGTATATCACCGTTATTGCCCCCTTTTTTTTTTTTACTCCTGCAGATATCTGAAGCCTGATGTGCAAAAGAAATCAAAACACAAGACGGCCGTGATTAAAAAGACCCTCAACCCAGAATTTAATGAGGTAACGACCTTACGATATCCGTTGCAGATTAGTTATGTGTATGCGTACGCAGATGGGCATGTATCTCCATTACGAGAATGAAAGCTAATGACAAACTAGTCTCGTCTGGCTTTTCTTTTTAATTCACTCTCTTCCTGTTTGCCAACCACCGTTTGCCTGGTGTGCGTGGGCGATGAGTGTCATCAGGCAGACCGAGTGGCACTTTTCTATTCCTGCAGTAGTCCCCAACACTAGACGTCCCTATTGTGTAATCTGGAACTAGTACTCTCAGCGTCCATTTGCTATCTTGTCAAGTGCGCAGAGGCGGCAGGCCTACTCGAGGGCGCCCAGTGATACTAAAAGCCACTGGCAAGAAAAAAAAAAAAAAGATTCCACAGCATGCTACCGCGTTGTTTAAAGTCTCGTTTCCATCATCTCCCTCCTGCCTCCCCCCCCTACAGGAGTTCTTTTATGAGATCTCTCTCACAGAACTGGTCAGTAAGACGCTGGAGGTCACCGTATGGGACTACGACCTGGGTCGATCCAATGATTTTATAGGTGAGAACAAAGACAAGTCAGCTGCATAAGGTATTGATCTGCTAAGACACGACACTGTGCTTGTTATTCAGATGGCAATTCTGAACCCATACTGTTTCATGCCGTGTTTTTTTCCGCCCTGCATCATTATAACACAGTATGCATCCATTATAGGAAATAAGAACACCCATTTCAAATGAGGAATTGTCTTGATATCTGTCGTGACTAAAGGCGCATAGAGACGAACCGTGCGTATAGCCTTTAATGAAAATCCCTCTGTGTGGTGGCAGGTGGAGTGTGTCTGAGCTGTCACTCACAGGGAGATGCTCTACGCCACTGGATGGACTGTCTGAGGAATAAGGGACAGAGGGTGGAGCGATGGCATGTCCTGACCAACGAACTCCCTCAGAGCTCCTGCCAGGACTGAGGATCTTACACGGGCTGTCAGTGATAACTTAATGCTGCATGGAATACAAAACGAACACTCATGAGTGCATTTGAGCACTTCAGACTTTGTGCACTATATGCTGTATGCGCTCATCATATACATAATCAATGCATGATTGATATTCTTGACCGGCACAAGTGCTGTATTACTTGAACACAACTTGCTCGTTACCGGGAGAGTTTGAGGGATGGACTGTCAGTCAGTTGCCTTTCGATTCCATGTTATTCGCTGGACCTTACCTGTCATATCTCTATCACTGCTGCACGTTTTATACACATTTTTGTAATTCTAATCCTCTCACGATCCCATGTAGCATTTCCTTTGGATTGGTTACAGTAGAAAATGTATTTTATGTACCCAGGAGAGACATGCACTACATTAACAAGCAAAGGTGCCTGCAGTAAAAAAATGTTACCTAATCTCAATTACACAAGAAGCTTATCATGGATCAAGTTTCTCACTAATGATTTTGGACACTGAATGTATCAATTGGATATCAGGACTGTTACTCATAAACCATCTCAGAACTAATAAGAACGGGAGTGGTATCCAGTCTTAAATTAGCCTTCCTTCTTTCAGATCCCTTGTAAATACTGGCACTCGTATAATCACGACTAACCATCTGTTTTGTAGCATGAGGAAATGTTTACAGCATTATAAAGCATGCACCGACAATGTTTTTTCCAGGGCTGTATTTCTTGTCATTATGAAGTCCCATTTGCTCATTTTTTTTCCCCCCTCTAGACATGCTCTGAGATTCACATTGATTAATTTCTAAAGGTTTGGATTGATTTGTTCTCGTGTGCATTGTTCTGATCTGCATGCGCAATGGTGTGAGCGTGAGTTTCTATTACTGTGGTATTTGGATATTTATTGATTGTTGTACTTTTGTGATTACAACATTTGTATGACGTGTTTATGTACGATTTGGAAATACAAAACGAATGCATTGCTCTATGGCTGCGCATGGTTTCTCGGTACCTCTAAAGAACATCAGTTTGTACTTTTCTATTTACAGAAAGTGAGTGGAAATCAAGTACAAGAACATAGTGCCTATTTCTATCTGTGTTGCCAGTTACGTCACAGGCTGAGCTGTTCTGGCAAAAAACAAAGTCACTAATACTAATAGTAATCACTGAGATCAGGATAGAGTATGAGAAATCAATCATGCTTTTTTTTTTTTTTTAATGAGGAAAAACATAAAATAAAATACATTTCACAAAATCAGACCACTACCATACTGCACAAAATGGGTCATAATATCCATTAAATCCAGTAAAGGAGAAATGGAGTCCCACACAGTTTGGTCATTTCTCTGCTCTAACCACCTTCTATACTTGGTAATGAACTCGTGAATTAAATCAAGTATCTGTGAAGTGGAAATTCATCATGTATACTGGAGTCCAGCTCAGAAACAGTGTCCCCCTGCTGTACAGCAGAATCCTCATATCACATACTGTTTCCGTCTCAATCTAACCAAGTGAAGTAAAGCGAAAGCAAGCAATTTCGACTGACTGAGATTCGCACTCTGAGTGAATTCAATCTGACTGAGATTGGCACAAATCAAAAAAGGATACGCAACTTCGGTTTACTTGACTGTAATACACCCGGGATGTGCAAGTCCCTTCTCTGAATACGGTATGTTCTACAGCACTGCCACCTAGTGTACTCACTTAAAATGAGTGTTGGCGTAAGAAAAAAAACCTACATGTAAAATTCTTTCTAAAATTATTCCACATCGAAAATTTCAAGGTTTCCCAAGAGGGACTTGCTAAGAAGCCTTAAAAGTGCTATCCATCTTAATTTCCCAAAGCCAGTTTCCCTTGCAAATATTTATTCTACCTAAGACTTTTGATCACATGCCAGTTGTTTGAATGACCCACCCTTCATCCTGCAGGTAGTCAGGACATACAGTAAGGTGACTCTGCATCACCACTTTAGGTCACATGAGTGGCCCAGTTACAAGCTGCTCAGATATAAACATCACCTCGAGGCTTGGGTCCCTTATCAATTAGTTGTATATTTAGTTGGAGACAATTTCCACTGGGACACTTTTCAATCAAGGCAACAACTACTGTACCAACCAGAGTTAGGGAAGATTATCACTTGCTTCTTCTGGCTGCAGCTTTTTAAAATACTGCCTATGTAACATTGGGAACTGTGTAACAGAGCTATCTGCTTGTTCCACTTGTGTGAGTTCAGCTTACAAATGCCCATGATTAGCTATGGTTGTTGTGAGAGTACACTTATACTATCCCTCCACAGATAGCACAACCAATCCGCTCTCTTGACCCCTGGATGTTTCTGGAGCGCCATTGGGAACCTGGGCAGGGTACACTTGGTCTTAGTTGTACCTTACACTTGGGGTCATTTGTGGCTTAATGGAGGTCTTCTCGCCTGCCACGTGGAAGCCCGGGTTGGAGTCCCAGGCTGTGCCCCAGAGTCTACGTTTTAGACCCTTGTGTTGGTCTCAAGCCTGGATAAAAATGGGGCGGTTGCATGAGAAAGGGTATAAAACCTGAGCCAAAATCAAGTGAGTGGATCAATCGATCTACTATGGTGACCCCAAGTGGGAACAGCCAAAAGAACATTGACATCATCAACCATTTTAACCTTTCAACAAGTGTGGCTCTATTGAGCCTATTAAATGTGTGACTGATAACTCTTGTTTTCTACCTTGCTCAAACATTAATTTGGGTTTTATGTAAAATCTGTGAAAGTAACCTTTGACATCAGATACATGACTTAATACTCAATTTCACAATATGCATGCAACCGTGTTTATTAACCAGACCACATCTGCAGCGATGCTTTCCTAGATGGTGGAAGGGTCTGGGCTCAGTGAAACAGTCCTGTTACTGCTGCCAACATGACCGACTCCACATCACTGATTTGAAGCAGTGGGTTCCAGATGGTGCCAGAGCAGATCTGTGCTTGCCTACTTTCAGGGGGCTCAATTAAAAATATAATTTCATCAAATAAATAAAGGTCATGCTTACCATCTGTACTGGTGTACTGGTGAACCTGTACACTCCATAGGGTCAAAACATACAGTGGTGTGAAAAACTATTTGCCCCCTTCCTGATCTCATATTCTTTTGCATGTTTGTCACACAAAATGTTTCTGATCATCAAACACATTTAACTATTAGTCAAAGATAACACAAG
>JAOVVA010000026.1:21315876-21336693 GCA_028565275.1 Leiocassis micropogon | reverse complement strand
AGCAGGAGCTTAGTCTTCAAGTGGGACACCCAAGTTGGACAGGTCTGAAGGTAGAGGCCTGAAAAAAGTGCAATCCACTTCTCCAGGCTTTGGACGCAGCTAACAACACAATTCGGGCAAGGACAATACTGTTACTACAAGTACAGGGAAAAAAACAGTGCTCGAACATGATGTGTACACATGATGCCTCCTTCACATTTCTGACTGCCCCCCCATATGTGCCTGTCTAGAACCGGCCCTGTACAGAAATCTTGGCTATAGTTCCTGTAATGAAAATATTACAATGCAGCTAAGGACATATGAAAAACAGAATGAGCAGCTCACGTCTTATATCTTCTGGTCCGAATCTTTCGTTCATCTGTGATGTGACTCTCATAGACGCTATGCGTGTAGTACACAGGAAACAGAATTGAACGGTTCTTCATGAGTCTTTTAGTCCAAGTCGTTTGTTCTTTTAAATCTGTTGCACTGTATAGCGTCTATAGGAGTCACGTGATAAAAAAACAAACGATTCGGACCAGAAGACTCAAAGGTAACTACTCAATTCTGTTTCTTGCACCCAGTAGAAGATGAACGAATCACTCTCTGAGACTACTCGTTCTTCTGAGTCACGTTAAAGACTTGTTCAAAAAGAACGAATCATTCATGAACGACCCATCACTATACTATACCTTTATGTTTAAGAATTATGTAGATGTAATCTCTGTCCCTTGCCTCACCAAGTCATGGCTTAATGATCTCATTCTTATTTCCAGGTAAGTTGTAACCACACATAAGGAACTGTTAATATGTTGAGGCCACGAATTTTCTTAGGATTCCTTCCTCTTGACATCTAAGGGTTTTTCCTGGCATTGACATTTCTGGCTTGCTCTAAATACTTTCTTCAGAATTATAATTTAATCCTAATGATGAAAGGTTTTTGGTTATCCCTCTATTGTTTTTTTTTTTTTTATAATATTGATGTTCTTGCTTCAAAAATTGCTCCGAGAGATTGCTTATAATTTTATCCTCTCTTTTCAAGCTCATTGTAAAGGTAATGAGTAATGTCAGGTCACTGCAAATGATGGTGGACCTCAGTTTCGTTCAGTTTGGACCTCATTCTCTTTTGTTGTGGTTGAGCCAAACCAGACATTTAATGAGGCCCCAGGACCCATGTCAGCACTTGAAGTAAGGGAGAAAAAAAAAACTGTTCAGCTGCTGTGGAAAGTACACCCTCTGCTGAACTTGTTAGAGATAGAATCTTTGTTGCACTCTATCTATGAAAATTGTGATTCCAATGAATAGCAATGATGTGAATGAGCCCTGATCTATTAAAAACCTTCATTTTCTGAAGTCAAATTGGTAACACTGTAGCAGAACACAGGCTGGCCAGCCTCATGCTTGTATGCAGACTTGTTCCTGCTTTAATGATGTGCAAACAGCAGGGATCCCATACATCTGTAAAAAGCTACAGAGAAATCTATCTGTACTAAATAACATATATGTTTCCTACGAAATTCAAGCAAAATTCAGAAGAAATGTACATTTACAATAGTGTATGATCTTTGCATGATTCAGCAGAAGCCAGTGTTTACAGCATTATCTGCAGACCCGTTGACTAAACATGAACCAGCAGGAAGTACGTGATGTACCGAAGATTTCATAACCACCAGACGTGATGATCCATGCTTTTCGGAGACTGGTATTTTTTGCCCTTTGATCGGCATGAAAGAGCAAAGCGTTGAAAGCTTTGTTTGAAAAAATCTGTACTATTTTCCCGGATTTTTTCAAAGAAACTAAAGAAACTGTATAAATGCCTGTCTGAGCTCTGCTTGTTAAACCAAGGCTAAACCAAGAAGTAAAGGCAATTTGAAACTGCAATGAATAGAACCCTCTGTCTTCTACAATAAAGAAGAAATTCAAAAGACAGCCTTCTGCCAAAAAAAAGCATTAGGACTATCTTTTGATATCTTATGAGTCTTCCAAGGAAGACATGTGTCACCTGCACACTGAACGTGCAGAAATGAAATAAGTAGTGCACACTTGTGCTTCCTGTTATTGGTTCTGTGAAGGTGTGGATAAAAGAAAACGTGTAACAGCGAGTGACAGAGGCGAGTATCGAGGAAATGTGTGACAGCGACTGATGATGGACGTTATCACTACCACATTTCTAAACCTCTGACTGGAAGAGTAAAAAAAAATGTATGTTTTCTGGTGCGAGTTTGGTCAAATTTCCATGAACTGTTTGGGAGAAGTTGCGGATAGAAAAAAACGTCAGACAAACGTCAGACAAAAACAGACAACGCTGATGCAAGAGGACAGACAGAGGTGGCAACCCCGGATTCAGAAAGTAAAAGTCCTTCCACATATTTCACATGGTCCTAATGAGCACAACTCCAGCCAGTTAGGCTTAAAGTGCCCCTATTATGCCATTTTAAAGGTTGCTAATATTGCTTTATGAGTCTCATAAAACAGGTTTACATGTATGCAAGGTCAAAAAACACTTTAGTTTTCTCCAAAAATAGATTTAATTTGACCCCATTTCTAAATGATTCGTAAACGACTCGTGTGAAGCAGTTCGAAGATTCAGTCTGTCTAAACCCCTCCTTTCCGTGAGCCCTCACTGCTGTGATTGGTCAGATGGTGCTGTCCTTTATGACTGGTCTACCGCTACAGCGTGTGTCGGAAAACGAAACGCCCATGACCATAACTGAATGAATATATAGAAAAGATGGCCTTGATTTTACCCTATCAATTCGAGCCGGAGTGTGACGATGAAACGGTTGAAGTGGCACATCGACAAAAAACTTTCGCAAGCACGACTGGAGCAGGACGTTTCTCAGTGGTAAGTGTTCGTGGGCGGGCAAGTTGTTTGCGACATAGAACGTGGGACATTATGCAAATATGTTACTTAGTGACGTGGATCCGTAACAGGAAAAGATTCGAATTGCTAACGACTCGTTTAGGCGAATGTCATTTATCGTGCACCTTCGGCGCCACAACTTTGCAGATAGTTTATGTTCACATACAGCTACATGATACACTGCATGAAAGATCATATTTGAAAACGCATAATAGGGGCACTTTAAACTAATTAGGGTAAATCACCTGTTTTGTGCAGGTTTAGTGAACAGATGGAACAAATATGTACCAGGAATGTTCCTTTTTGAAGCCAGGGTTGCCATCTCTGATCTCTATTTGTCTCCAAATGAAGGCCCATTTCTGGCTAATTTTTAAAACACAATTAGCGACCAGTTTCCTGTTCTGTGCTTAGAGAGAAAGAGAAACTTGTAATTCAAACCAAAAGAAGGTGAATTCTTTCTAAAAAACAAACAAAAAAAAGTCTTGCTGCTCCATGGTAATGCATGTTCGGATACAGAGGAACTGAAAGCGGAGGTAATGCAACAGCTGCGGCCCATGTCTTTGGTCCACCTAAAGATGATGAGGTTAAGGAAGTGGTGCAGACCTGGAGTCAGGAGTAGTCGAAAAGTACATCGACCTGCAGGGAGACTATGCAGAGAACTGTTATGGGTATTAAAGGGTATTGCCTTATATAAACATAAAGTTGCCTTTATTTTCTGACTATTCATAGTTTTGCAGAAATATTAAGATGGGTCTTTTTGTAAATCTGAAATAGGTTTCAGTGAGGCTGTTGTATATCTTGCTTGTCTTAAGAAAACTTCCTTTTACCAAAACAAATTTATAATGTCACTAGATAACTAGTGGCATTTTAATTGTTTTTTTTTTTCTTCATTAATCATGTTTTCCTAGTAATAATGGACCTAATGACTCCCAGACTAACACTGGTTGGAAAGAGGGGAGTACACCCTGGATGAGACTCCATTGACATTGACAGCACATGACATCCCCATGCAGTTACACCTCGTCCATTCACCATGCTACTGGGGGGTAACCAGAGACCCCAGAGGAAACCCATGTGAACATGTGAGCTCAGGATCAAACCTGGGAACCCTGGAGCTGTGAGATGCCACCACTCTGCAGTCAATTATCCTTTTTCTTAGGATAATTAAATTGTGTATAAAATTGAAGGTACTTCAAAGATAAAATTTTATGCAAAATTTGCATCCCACATGACTGCAGTTTATTTCTGGAATAATAAATTACAAAGTTCAAAGCATATTAAAATGATAGCATGAAAACAAAACAACTCAAATCCACAGTCAAGGTTTAAGCATAACTTTTTCAGACCTTCATAATCATCAGTTTTTTAAACATCTTTCTCCCTTCCTTAAAAAAAACTATCAAAAGAAAGTACAGTGCAGCTATTATTTTAGTGTTAAGATTAAGAATGTGTTTTTGGATACAAATTAATTGTACCCGTAAAAATACCAGGAATAACCTTTTAGATCCAAGTAACACTATTGACTAGGGTACTGAAACCACTAACTTTTACATTCCTCACTTCTATGTGAGGTTTTTTTTAACCACATCCAAGCCCCAAAACACTGGGACTATAAACTAGTGAGAAATGAAAGAAAAAATACAAATAAACAAAAACCAAGTAAGGTATTATGCCCCATGAGAGAGTGCACCTTAGTATTGAGTCTACAATACCCATAAAACCATTCAGTAAGTCCAGGTCCTGTCAAAATAGGAAAAGTTTCATCATAGGCCTAGTCCAAACATACAAGGGATTTTTTTTTTCTCTTATCAATACCAGAAAAATCTTCCATGTCCATGTGAAACCTCATGCTGTCAAGTGCATGCCAAACCAACAGGCAGCGATAAAACTCTTACCATAGAGGCATAACATCAATCAGAAGCCTGAAAAAATGTCAGTGACCCTCTAATGTCAAACATAGGAAATATGAAACATGTGGTCCACACACAAAATAAATAAAATACATTAGTGTTTCAACACTGAAAAAGTTTTTAGGTATCTTCACTGTCAAAGCTTTTTTAAAAAACTTGTTTTCAGTAAAGCTATGAATCAAAAGGTAGAAATTTTTATTAAAAACTACTAAAAGTACCGCGGTACCTTGGCATACGAATTTAATCCATTGCAGAGGCGAGTTCTTAAGGCGAAGTTTTGTATTGTAAAACACATTTTCCCATAGGAAATATTGTTAATCCAGATAATCCATGTTAGCCACCCAAAAATATTATCCATATTACCAATTTCCCACACTATAATCATATTATTGCATAAAGAACAATCAAAACATTTAGAAAAGACATGTAAATGAAGAAACATATTAAATAAATAGACATAAAACCTCACTTAACTTTATCATTCCTCTTGGCAACGGCTGCTTTAAAATCAAAACTGAAAGTGGCTCCCTTTTCTTTTTGCTACCATCCTTGCTACCATTCTTGAGACTCATGGTCCTATGTCTTTACTAAACCTAGCAAAAAAAAAAAAAACACAAAATATTTAAACTGGCTTCGCTTGGTTTTCCACTGATATGAACAAGTTTTGAAAAATTTCTTTCACTTCTTAAGGCGGAAATTCATGAGGCGGGCCATTCGTATACCAAGGTGCCACTGTATTCAATAAACACTGAAATGCTGTATAACTTGTAAATATCATACCGAGTAAAAACAATATTCTCCAGTCCAGTAGATGGCAGTGTTATGTCAACCGCCCATAAACTTAAAAGAAGTGATTTTGCTGCAGATGCAAATTTTGTGGTACCATTTTGAAGAATTTTGTCAGTTTTAGACAATATAACCTTTGTAAGTTTACCTATAAATAATTGAAAAGCTGTGAGTTGATTCTGAATAAAAAAACTGACTCAACAATTAAATTAATGGACTCGACTAAAAGACAGCATAAATAGACCACGCTGCTCTGGAGTTTGTGTGGATTTAAAACACCGGTGCATACTGTATGTGGACAAGGCCTCCAGATAAAAGATAAGCAACTCGCCCATGCATTGCATCGCCCATACCATGCATGCAAAAACATAACAGTCTAGGCTGACTTTTTTTTTTCTCTTTAAATGTAAATGTGGCATTGCAAATGAAAGAAATTCCATTTGGTCAGTATAGGTTTCATTTGCTATATCAGAGACTCTTGTCATTCATACATAAACAGATAATGTCATGTTTGATCCTTTGCAATTTCCTATTTGTCTTTTCGTTCCATTCTACTGATGCAAGAGTACAAAAGTAAAAAAACAACAACAAAAAAAAACAACAAGATCAACATTTGCCATGTTTCATACGGAGGTGTTTTAACAACGCTGATGTTGTGTACTCTTTAACTCCACGAGATATTACAGCCTTGCACATCAGACACACCGCCTTACTACAGTCACCTTCTTTCAGTGAGAAATACTGCCATACGGGGCTCGACTTGGACGTGGTCCTTTTCTGAAGTTCACAGTACCTGCTGGTACAGTGGAGCCTGTTATTGCATATGGTCCTGTTTGTGTAGCTGAACGCCGCTTGGAACTCTACAGGCTGGTTTTGAATCGTGGTTTCTGTGGAACGAGACCCTTCGGTGCTGTACGGATGCAAACCGGCTCCTTGTTGTATCCTATTTTGATAACTCCGTTCTGAAAACAGATCCCAGTTCTGTGGAGACCAGCTCTGGTTGCTGGCATCCATATTGTCTGTGGGATCTCCTGAATGCGATTCTGTGTTCATTGCCTCGACTTTGACTTTTATGGGAAAATCGAAGTCGATCACATCTTGGTCGACAGTGTGCGAGTTTAGCAGAGAGGTGCACGGAGGAGGTTGCGTGACATCGTCTGTCGTCTGCCTGTTTTCAGACTCCGCGTCAGAATGTGCGGGGTACTGAGGAGTAGGGTGTTCTGATTTTATGCTTGCATTTTCTTTCTTTGCTGCCCGGTGCTGACTCAGGCTCTCCTGGGGCTCTGTTTCCTGCTGCAAACTTGAGATGCCATCTTGTGTTCCGAGGGTAACTGAAGGGACCGCACCTGTGAAGGACAGAAAAAGCACATCAGAGGAGCCCAGCTGTGACAGTGACACACCATAGTCCAAGACATGTTAGTGATTTCCCTGCTGAAACTGTGATAAAGATTCATGTGTTTTGTACAATGGTGTATTACTATTGAGATTTAATTTACACAGGCATTTGGATTATTTGAAAGTACCTTTATTTAAATGAAAATGCTAAATCATGCTACTTTTGGTTGTGCATTACAACATAAAAAGATGAAAAAGCAATATTCTTGCAAAATGCAAGTATGTGCAGGAGATGTGAATAATTTGTATTTTCTCCTACAACTGTGGTATAATTTTTTGTTTGCACTGGTCACTGATTGTGTTCCTGAGTTTGTCAATTTTAGACCACTTAATGTTTGTAAATTTAGATAAATAATTTAAAAGTGTGAATTGATTCTGAATCGGAATCCGACCAACAAAAGATCTACAGTATGGCTCAAGTCAAACTGTGATGAAATTTCCTGGGATTAAAGACTTCAAAGACTTGCATAATACGGTGCTGAGACTCTTAAGCACGGTAAAACATCTGAATGGCGCAAACATGTTAAAGAAGGCTGTATGTCTGTGAGTGACGATCCTGACCTCGGTAAGTCGGATGCCTGATTCTTGAAAATCAACGGATACCTTTTTCGCTAATTTGTGGGACACAATTCACAATTTTTATCTTTGAGAACTGCACACACAATCATCTACCAACACCACTTGCACATTACAGGGGTTTGGCTGAGAGACCAGCGTTTCACAGATGAAGTATGCAGTCCAATCATGTCTCCAGTGTACTGAGAAAACTTTCTACTTTGATGTTGTCCAAGCACTAGTGAAATTTTTGGATAAGTACAATACTGTAGCAGGGGATTATATAGAGAAACAAAAGAAGTTTTTACCCTTATAAGTGTGTTCTGATTAAAAGTCCCAGTTTGACTTGAACGGGCCTCGTAGATATGTTAACTAGCAGAATGTTGTATGTAACAGGATAGGAGTAAACCATGGTTACTATTCAGGTTTTTCAATATTTGTTCATCAAACAGTAAATATGAGCTAACCGCAGATAGGACTGAAAAAACTCAAGATCGCACAAGACGTAGATTTTGTCAACAAAATAGTTCAAGCTAATTGTTAACATTTGTCTCTTTACCACATTATATGTATGTAATTGGCAAAATTTTGAAAATGTTTATTTAAACATTGCTTATAGCTGACATTATGGCTTTATGTCATGGACTTGTATGGAAAATAAATGTATGTTGGTTCCAAGTTTCTTTCAGGTTTATCAAGCTACCAACACACCTGCACTAGCTCCTCAGTTTATTAGAAAACTCAATTATGCGTGTTATGAATCATTTGTACTGCACACACTGTACATTACAACATGTTCGATAACATACATACTAACCGTCGGTATAAAAGCAAAACACTACAAATGGAAATTATATTAGTCATGTTAGACACAATCAGATTTTTGTCTACTCTATATGTTTACTCGTAAAACATAAAATGCAAATATAAAATAGTTAGCATCAAATTATGAAGAAGCCTCACCCTCATCTTGTGAGACATCCCTGAAAAACTTGTTTTGTACACGTCTTTAGGCCATATGTTATTCAAATCATGTCTAGTGTAGATATTTTTTTTTTATGCACGCCTCATGCACCCAACAGCCCTGGCCGTAATGATTGGTGTGTGGGTATATGACAGGTGGGATGTGGTTGTTTGGACATGACATCAGTTTTTATGCATTTCTCGGTGGTTCTCATGGTGTAAAAAAAAAAAAAAACATTAATTAATCTTGGAGAATAGATCAACACCAGTGAAAACAGCTATAACATCAAAGCTAAGCAAAGCACAATGCAGACATCAATACCAAAAACACATAAAAAGTGTTCTGATTCTTTAAACCACCTCAGGTTTCAGCCAATCATAAACCACATCCATTGCTGGTTGTGTGTGTGTGTGTGTGTGTGTGTGTGACAAACAATAAGACGTGATCAACACGGTTCAAGCAATCAGCACAACCATCATGCAGCAAAACTCTAAAGTGAAAGGAATAAAAGGAACCACACGAGTCTAAATGAAGAGAACAGTTTGTTCCCAAATGGTTTTGGTTATGGAGAAATTGGGACCTGTGAAAATGTTGAGAAAAAAGTCAAATCTGACCCTGCGCAAGAAACATGGTAAATAAATAAATAAAATCAAACCACGTTAAGCCCTGTTATGGCATTTTAGTGCTGCATCATTACGTTTTCCTATTCTGTGTAAAATGCACAGAGACAGAACAGGGCATCGATGTTCTTGTGCCTTCAAGAGCAGAGGTGGAACAAGATCTGGGTAAAAGGGAGAGCTGCCAACAGGGGGGTGACAACAACTGGGGTGTGAAGTTTTGAGAGTTATGATGTACAAGACCTGCCATAGGGAGTTAAAAAAAACAAACAAAAAAAACAACAGCAGCAGCTAACCACAGAGGAACAAAAAGAAAAGAGTGTTACAGGGAAAAATGGCAATGTGAATGGTACTTGTGAAGGCAGAGAGGTCCGGGGGCGACACATAATGTGGATGGTAAAGTATGTTATTGTTTATTATTGAGGTCCAGTGATTGAAATTTTCTTGGCCAATACTGATAAAAAAAAAAAAAAAAAAAAAGATCAAACTTGACATACCGGTTTTTGACCAATTCCATTTTTCTCTATAACTGTCAGGATACACAAACATTTCCATTATTGAAAAAAATAGAATACGAAAACAGGAACTATTAAATAACTAATCCTAACCTTTTACATTTCTCCAAAATTAAAAAGTACAGGACTTTCTTCATGTTACTCCTCAGAGTTTTTATTGTACAAATATAATATAGCTATAAAAAAAAAGGAGATTATCACATGTTTCCAATGAGACATGGGCTTTACTAACTGCTGCACATACACATTTAGGGAGTGGGAATAGATCACAGGCACACGACCGGCTAATGCTGTTATGATTAATGTGAGAGTGCACCTCTGCTACCGGAGAACTCCTAGCTACAGATGGTTAAACTCATGATCTCAGGATGACAGAGTGAATGTTTTTCTACTGTGCCACACAGGCTAAAAAACAGCTAACCAATAAGTGCATTTTTTTTTTTTTTACACAACACTACACATTGAGCTGTTGTGTTACACGTCAGGCCCATTCTGATTCCTGAACAGTGGCATGCTTCTTGAAAGCCCATACTGAGGTGCTTTAAACTGGATTGGTGGTTTCAGTATGATGACCAAAGGTATGGGAAGGTGGGTCTTTTGTTCACGAGATCTTATGTTCTCAACACCTTTACATTACAATCTTTGTGTGACAGTGACTATTATTTGCCAAGGATGCCATGGAACAGCTCCTGCAGCATGCACCGAGCCCTGACCTCAACACCAATGCATGAACTGGATCTCTGACATCCTTACTTGACTCCGCTAAATGGGTAAATCCCCACAGCCATGCTCAAAAAAACATCTACACTAACGCTTTCCCAGCAGAGCAGAGGTTATTATAAGAGCAAAGTGGGGAATAAATCTGGACACGGTGCGATGTTTGATGCGCTTTTATGACTTTGCCACTTGGCCTTGTATTTAATTTGACTGATTTTTGAATACAAATTCCACATTAAATACATGTATAACAAGTGAATAGGAAAAACACTTATTTTCATATTCTTGTGTAACCAGCAGACATATTGTCACAACAAGATCAATATATATCAATATACCTCTCGGCATACAGACCCCGACTCACAAATTTTTGCCTTAAAAACTGAAATTTTGCAAGAAATTTGACACACAAGGCATTTTTTATATACAAGCGAGCAAACCGAGGCAAAGTTGCGCATACGTCCGGGAGTTCAAAACTTTGCGTCAGTGAAAAGCCAAGCAAAGACAGTTTTTTTTTACTTTGCATTTTGTGCAAAACTTGGTGAAGACAAAGCGCCATGCCACGAATGTTAGCAAGGACAGTAGCAAGAAGAAAAGGGAGCAACTTTAAAAGTGCACCAACCATCGCACCCGTGTCCAGATTTATTCTCCACTTTGCCCGTGTAATAACCTGCTCAGTTTCATTTTTAAAGCAGACGATGCCAAGAGGAATCAAGATTAAGTGAGGTTTAATGTCTATTTATTTAAGATTGTACTTCATTTACACGCCTTCTAACTGTTTTTATATGCAAAAAAATATTATTCTAGTGTTGGTAATCTTTTATTTGTAAAGATTAAACGCAACGAATATCGGATATTTATAAAATGGTGATACTTATAGAATGGCAATACAAATCGACACAAAGGTATCGTGATCATAACCAGGTGAGGTATCGTGATAATAACTAGATTAGACATCATAATAATGAACAGGGAGGTCCCGGGTTGGTGATTCCTGTGTTTACTTAGTTCATGTCTGTGCAGGAAAGGGTTTATTTAAAGGTATTTCAGGTATTCAAATTAGTAGTAACAAGAAGGATTAAACTTGTTGGTAGTGGGGTTGATTTCTATTTAGTTTTATACAATATTATTATTATTATTATTATTACTACTACTATTATTATAACAGCAACAAAAATAACAAGAGTAATAATCCTCCCAATGTGGCACACAAGCCCTGTAGAGTATCACAGCTACTTGCTCTAGTCGACAGTAATAAACATGACTTACAGTAATAAACATGACTTACAGTAATAAACATGATTCTCCAAGACAAACCGCTCAGCAGTGTTTTATTACTTCCACACTTCCTTATTCACTCACTTATTTCCTCCAAACACCTACTCTATACACAGACTGCTCTAGGAAATCAACTACCACCTTCCTCCAAAGCACGTGCATTCATTTAACTGTAGCCCTTACACCAGGCCATATTTATTTATCTTACCCGGGTTTATTTCTGTAAAACTGCATCCTGTAACGTTAACCTTTAACATTTCCTTCAGATAGTCGTTCTCTTTGCGGACCCGAGCCGTTTCCTCCTCGTACTCCTGCATCATCCTGCTCACTGTGTCGAGAATCTCATTCACCGCCGCCGACAGTCTCTCACTCAGGAACACGTTTAACTCGTCCAATTTAGTCATTTTACGGTTTCCCCCCGAAAGAAATCACTAATAGTAAACAGTTTTTTAAGTGTATCTCGTCTACCGCGAACACACTCAACCCCACACACACTCTTTATCTTGCTTGCTGTGACGCCGAAGACGTTAAACCGGCTTAATCCCAAAAAAGGTCGCTGTTAGACTTTAAGGGCACTACGCCGGCTATAGAATTATGCTGTGTGTACTCTCTGTAGTTCACCTACATAGGAAGCAGGAAGTCATATGGAGTTCGACCTAGATTGAGCCGAAGTAAAACAACAAAGAGAACCGCCTCTACCGCCCCCTACAGGACAGGAGACAGAAGCCGGATTCACTCAGTCGATTCAAGGCGGGAATATTGGACCGTCCTTTCGTCTCGGGGTCGTGTGTGAAAGCGACAGAGCCGGAATCGAGGTCGATTTAATTAGTGAGAGGGGCGAGACGAGATCTGTGGGAAATGGGAGAACCACCCGTGTGGAATAGGGATCTGACGTTTTATGATCATCAGGGGTTTAAACTACAGTAAATTGTTAGTAGATAACATGCGGATATCTTATAGAGATTAGATCAGACACATCTATGGTGGCTCTGAAGTACAAAACATAACATTTTCCAAAACGCAACAAAATTTCACAAGAATCATAATTTCACAAGACACAACAACATTTACCAAACGCAATGACATTTCCCAAGACAGAACATTTCACAAACACACATTTTATAATTATGGAAAACAAGTAGTTTGGGATGACATCCTGGCTGTGATGTGGCATTATAAGTCAATTCACAATTTTCATTACCTGCTTCCTGTTTCCTTAATTGCTTAATTGGTGCATGACAGTTAAGCCAGTTTAAAACTACTATTTAGAGGATTTCAATGAAGGATTTTCATATGAAGTATTTTCTGACATACTGACAACACGACGTAACATTACAACGTGACTTCAAACTCATAAAACACGCTGGAAAGCAACAGGACTTCTTGTCGAGGCAGCTACTCTTCAACAAGTGACATTCGAAGAGCCATCTTACCTGAACTCCACGTTTTCCATCACTTAAAATCAGACAAAGTTCCTTGAAGAAACATGCTTACTGTAAATTAAGGCCTATAATTTTCATACAATAAATATAAGTTGGAAGGAAGGCCCTGAGCTGCTATGCTGGTCAATCGATTTTGGGTTGGTCCAATTTAGAACAAGGGTTGGGTCCCTGCCTGTTCTGTGACGTTCAACTTGTGACGTGTTTTGTGAAATATTTATGTTTAGTGAAATGTGGTTGTGCTTATTCACGAATGTGAAATGGTTTTTAATTTTTTTGGGGGGTCAGGGGTGTTTTGGAATATGTAGGGTTTTGTTCTTCAGGGCCACCGTAAAAATCAGAGATAAGGTAAGCTGCTCAAACGGTTAAGGCTGTGGGTTACTGGGTTACTGATCTGAAGGTTGGGGATTCAAGCTCCAGCACCGGCAAGTTGCCACTGTTGAGCCCTTGAGCAAAGCCCTTAACCCTATGTGCTCCATGGACACTGTATCCTGGCTGACCCTGTACTCTGACCCCAGCTTCCTAACTGGGATATGTGAAAAAATAATTTCACTGTGCTGTTAGGAACATGTGACAAATAATTGAATAATAATAATAATAAAATAAGATGCAAAAGTATTTTTTAGACAAATTTCAGCTTCTGCATTATGATTGATTACAAGAATTCGGCTTTGTCTATTATTGGTTAGGTTGCCAGGGCTCTAAAATAGGACCAGTTTCTGAAGCCACTTCACCAATTGCTGCAGTCACTCCCAACACTGAAAAAATGTTTGATATGGTATAGTGGGAATATTTGTTTAGGACTTTAGAGGGCTTTGGATTTGTGGAAAAATGTATTAATTTGGGTTTGATTACTGTCTAATTGCCCTGAAGCAATAGCTCAGACAAATAGTTATATACCTACAAAGTTTAAATCGGGAAGGGGGGCATGGAAGGGATTACCACTAGCCTGTAGTTGTTCTGTTTGACACTGGAAACTGTGGCAGCTGCGATGAGGTGCAATGAAAATTTTCAAGTTGTGTCATATAAAGGCTGCCCATAAAGTAATGTTATACAGTATGTGAACAACATTCCTTTGTTTGTTTAAGATAACAGCAATACCCTCTCTTCTTAACATAATAGACTTATTTTCCAAGTTTCTGTAAAATGGAATTTTGCGAAATCAAAAATCCTTCAAAAATTCTGTCCCTCACGCTTTTTCAGGCTGGCTGTTTACCGCAAAAATAGAAGATACGATAAAAGTTAACTTTGACCCGTTATTGCAGAAAGTTCATATTGATGTACAGTCTTCACTGGGTCCATCTCTCTGGGTAGAAGTTAATGTTATTAAGATGAATTCTGTTTATAGAATAAATTACCTGCTTCACTGTCCCCACCTGCAATCTCCCCTAAATATTTCAAGAGGTTCGATGACATATGGGAGGAATTTCCCTAGAATGGAGAAAGTGTCTAAGAATACACTTGAGAAAACTGCAGTAACCAGTCGAAAGTGGAGGTTCGGGGCTCCCAAATCATATTTTTTTTATTAGGCATTAAGCTTAAGGCACTTGGCACATTGGTCATTGTCAGCACACAGAGCTCCCTCAAGGTTCAGGATAGAGAGCCCAGTCTCAGCCCCTGCTGTCTGTCCACTAACTCATCTACATATATTAAAACTCAACCGATTATTCCCATCACCATCAAACCACATGTAAGAAACTTGCAGAACTGATTAATTTTAAACCTTATTTAAATGCAGTCTTCAGTATTTTGTTAAATCCAAAGTATTTCCAAGCAGCCTTTTATTTCTAAGAGTGGGAAAAGGTAACCTTACGTTACGAGATTTATACTGTGGAAATGTACTGAAACCGTTTGATGACTTAATACAACAATATGACGTATCAAGACTTCGGTTTTGTAGATATCTCCAAATATGATATGTGACACAAAAGTTCAGTCATGTTCAGAGCCTCTAAGGTCAGAGGAAGAGTTAAGGAAAATTCTTGAGGTCTGTGGTAGAGGCCATAAAGCGTCTAAGTAGTAAACAATATTGTGGGAATAAGGTATGGGACGTAATTTAGGCATAAAACTTGATGAGCAGGTATGGGATGAAATTTGTATTAACTTAAGAGTAAGACTTATACAGTTTTAAATCTTAGATCATTATTACTGGACCCCCAAGTGGATCTTGTAGGAAAAGTGATAGGTTGAAGGTAAACTAGTACATTAATTCTAGTCCCAAAATTTTACAGTTCTGTTTAAAAATTTAAAAAGTAAAATTTTAGCTGTTTATTACAATGTTAAGAGCTTTAGAAAGTACACATTATAAAAGTTTATGAGATCAGTTGATTTTACAGTTCTGGGGAAATGTTTACAGTTGTTCTACTGTGAGTATCATTGGGTTCATTTTGTATTCTGTCCCAAACTATACATGCTTGGAATGAGTTATGAGGGGATTTTTGCTCCTCCACCACCTTTGAAGAATTGGCCTCGTATAGCAATTATGATCGGTTGATAAATTCTCTGAAACTGGAAGACACCAGAAAAGTATCCATTCAGCGACTGGGTGACAGCTGAGGCAAGTTATGGCATTTAAGACCACGATGTACAGGATTGGTGACAGGATA
This sequence comes from Leiocassis micropogon, assembly GCA_028565275.1. Taxonomy (NCBI): domain Eukaryota; kingdom Metazoa; phylum Chordata; class Actinopteri; order Siluriformes; family Bagridae; genus Leiocassis; species Leiocassis micropogon. The sequence continues at coordinate 21,321,069 of JAOVVA010000026.1, read as the reverse complement.
GAAAAATACTATCAGGTACATTTCTTACATAAGCACATAAGTGAAAAGACAAGGTGGAAGCATACTGCAGATGGAGGTGAAATTTTGCCTGCTATCCTCAACAATATATTGTGCTTTTTGCTTTATCTATTTTATTGTAACCCTTTTTCCCTTTTCTTTTACTGTATATCTAAGAAAGACACTCTTTATGACAAACCCTTCTGTATTTCTGTGTTAGGTGGGAGGGTTAGGGGAGAATCTTGGGGGAATAGCTTGTTTTTGTTCTTAAATGGGGTGAGACAATGAGAATGTAGAGGTGCACTGACAGCACCCCAACACTCAGTTCACCTGCCTTTGTTTTAAAAGCAGTGGTATGCTCAGTATTTCTGATGCCTGTCACCCTAGATGTTGATGCTGTTGTGGTAAATGGCATGCCCCCAAGCTGTGTGATGCTTAAAAGCACTCACTGAATGCTTAGCGCTGAATTTGTGGGCTCCGTGTGAATGATAAAACGCAGAAAAAGTGTAACATTGAGAGGGTCTTATTACTACCTGTATAGCATGATTTCTGTGTAAAAAATTATGTTCCAGATAAAATTGTGCTTTATTATTTGTGTATTAATTGATGGATATTTATGCATACAATGTTATTAAAAAGGTTATAAAATGATATTTTAAAAAGGTAAACATTTAAGTGTTATATTAATACAGTGTTAAGAGCTTTAGAAAGTACACTTTATTTAAGTTCTAGTTATATGTTTAAAAGATTAGTTGAACGTGCAGTACTGCTTCAAGGCAGCATGAGACGGGGTACACCCTGGATGGACTGACGCCCCATCCAGGGTGTACCCCGTGTGTTCCCTGAGATAAGCTCCAGGCCCCCTGCAACCCTGTACAGGATAAGTGATATAGAGAATGAGTTACTGAGAGAGTATTGCTTCAACCCTTAGACAAGTCTGTTGGAGAGCCACTAAAGAAAGACAACTAAGCCTGGATGAGGAACAACAGTAACTAAAATATTCTTATAACTTTAATGAGATTATTTGTGTGTTTCAGGAAGAATTTATGGTGTAAACTGACATTTGCGCCAAATTCCATGCCCAATTACAAACCTCTCACAACTAAACCATCAACCCAACCAAAATGGAAACATGCTCCTGTGACTTCTTTTGGTAACACCGGATTGGTTGTTTTTGCTTACTTGGTAGGGGGGTTTCCTATTTGGTTTGAACTGCTTCCACTATGCCAAAACATATCTTTAATTTCAGCACAGACAGACATTGCAATAAGTCATCATCTTGTATTTTAACTTCTTAGAGTTGAGTAGCACACTTGGTTTCCCAGTACATATTTATTTTAATCTTGCACAATATTTTTACACAATCTTTAGGTACATACAATAATAACCATGTGAATAATACAAAAATTTAACTGTACTTGGAAGTTTTCGTTGTTTCAAAATATTAAATTAAGCAAGTTATAAAATCCATAACAAATAATTATGTACCTAATATGAATTATTACAATGTTTATATATAAAATTTAATCACATGCTTTAAAAACAGTTTTTTTGTTTGTTTTGTTTTTACATAAAAACACGCTTCTCTCTTCTTTGCGGTCAATTATTCTGGCACTGTGAAAATTCCTTACGCTTTCTGTATGTGAAACAAAAGCATTGAAAAAAATATTAAAGTTATTGAAGGCCTGATAATACATGAATTAATCAGGAACACTTGTACAAAATACTCACTCTATCAAATCAGCCAATCTTGTGTCAGCTATGCATAAAATCATGCAAATACAGACCAGCAGCTTCGGGAAATATTTACAACAACCATCAGAATGGAAAAATGGGATCTCTGTGATTTTGTCGATGGCATGATTGTTGGTTAGTGTTTCTTAGCAACAGGGTCTCCCTTTGCTGTCGAATCATCCTCAGTTCTTTGTTTTTCAGGTGTATGTTCATGCTGCAAATCCCCTTGTCTAAAACATCTCAAAGATTAAACAATGAATTCATTGTAGTGTTCATTTAACCAGTTTAGAGAACTTTATAACATGGTGCATTATCATCGCATTAATAGATGGGTAAATTATAGAACACGGTCAACAATACTCACATAGGCTGGTGCGTTCAAGCTATGATTGATTGGTATTTAAGGGCACAAAGTAGGCTAAGAAAGCATTCCCCACACATCTATCTGCCTCAGCACAGAGCAAGATTCATCGGACATGGCTATGCTTTGCACTGTCTACTTTTGGTAAGCCGGAGTCCTCTGCAGCCTCAGATTCCTGTTCTTGGTTGACAGAAGTGGAACCTGACACGATCTTCTGCTGTTGTAGCTCATCTAGCTCAAGGTTTGATGTGTTGTGCAATCTGAGATGCTTTTCTGCTTACCGATATTATAGAGTTGTTATCTGAGTTACTGTAAACAGTGCTTCATCAGCTTAAACCATTCTCCACTGAACTCTCTCATCAACCAGGTGTTTCTGCAGTTAGATCGGATCAGGAGACATAAAAATACTCAAAACATTCCCATCTGGCACTCAGATATCACATGGTCCCCCATTCTGATGGTTGATATGAACATAACCTGAAGCTTCCGGTCTGCATCTGCCTGATTTGTTAATTTGCTGAATTTAAGTCTTTTTAGAAATAATCCCACAAACTCCATGTATTATTCCATACACCCCTTGTTAAGAAGCACTTAAAAATACCAAATTCCTATCGGTTATTTTTTATGTTTTTAATGGGTAGTCATTAGCTACATAACCTTTGTGCTGTTTCTTTACCTCTGTATGTTGAGTCAAACTCTTTCCTCGAAATGGTTGAAAGCCTCTGATGTACCTGTCGAACTCTCTGCCACCTGCTGCGTGTAAAATGAACAAAATGTTAAATTCTTCCAGCTACTTTATGACGTTGCACTACAATAAAATATAAATAAAGTGGCTTTTAGTGCAACCTGCTGCTGGAGCTCACACTCTGCTGGATTCTCCCCACTGGAAGACGTCTTTTTTCGTCTTCTTGCTTGATCCTTGTGAACGCTGAAATGTTGCTCTTCTGAAAAATACACAAATGCTGTAAAACACTGTAAAAACTATTAAACGAACATATCAGGAATAGTTCCTCAGACTCACCATGGTGGGTCATTCTGTGGTTTCGATAGCGATATTTCTGAATAAACCCGATATTACACTCACTACACCAGTAAGGCCTTTCACCTAGAAAAGCAAAATTATACTGGTACTAAACAACCACGATTTGTTATATATTTGTATTATTTTTAAATGTGGAAATATTTAATTGCTCATACAGACCTGTATGAGTGTATTCATGTCTCCGTAGGTGGTATGGACTGCAGAAGGTGGCGCTGCAGTGCTGACAGATGTGCAGTTGTGTGTTGTGAGCTAAACCCTCCTCGTCGTCAGAAGGATTGTCAATCACCCTTGACTTTGCATGTAAACAGACACAAATTCTAAATGACTTGTATGCAAAAAGTATTATATATAATATAATATATATTAAGTATTAATATGAGGACTTTATTTTTTATAACTGCTTGATTGAAACCTAATTTATATGAATCCTGCATATACTGTAGTTCACATCACTTTTCTGTAACAACAAAAAAAAAGTATCACGAGTAAAAAGCGGGGAGATATTACATGGGTTAAAACAAGCCCTCTCATATGCATGTGACCCCACAGTATACAGCATGTGAAAACCAGATGTTCAAAATAAGCACAGAGCACAATATTAGGCTTAAAGTCTTAAAATCTAAAACAATCCACATTTAACAGTTATTAAGATCTCTCATCTGAGACAATTTGAGATTTGTAATCATGGGGGAAAAAATATACCCTAGTTAATTTTTAAAATTTTTTTATCAGGATCTACATAACGATTGTGTGGACTTCACAAACTCCTATAAACAAAGAAATAACCAGAACAACAACAACAAAACACAGATTTCAACATATAGTCATTTTCCCCAAAAAAGTTAACCAAAAACAACTTGAAGTAAAAATATTCTATAGGACCTTTTAGTCTTTCAGATCATTTAAGAAATTTTGGGCCAAATACAGGTATTTACAATGTTACTTCAGTTCATTGATGGGTCTCTTAATATCCCCCTCAGAATCTTAATGGGGTTAACATGCCCCCCCCCCCCCCGATGATTTTCTTCTTTAGCTATTGAGATGTTGATTTGCTTTCTGTTCTTGGGATCATTGTCCTGTTGCATGACCTGAGTTCATCTCACATTTACATTTAGACATTTGGCAGATGCTCTTATCAAGAATGACTTAAAAAAGTTCTTTGAAGTTTCGGTCATTGGATAGATCCTTACACTGGTAAGGTTTCCGAGGAAACTCCCAAGGGCACGAGGTGGGTGTACACCCTGGACAAGGTGCCAATCTATCGCAGGGCACACACACACATATATATATATAGACACACTCGTTCATACATTAAGGGCAATTTTGGGAACGCCAGTTAGCCTAATCTGCATGTCTTTGGACTGTGGGAGCAAACCAGAGTACCCGGAGGAAAAACAACAAGCACGGGAAGAACATGCAAACTGACCCGAGGCGGGAATCAAAACTTGTTCTAAGTTTTGCAGTTTTCTCAGATGCAATTCTGCAACTATAACTCATGCTGTCAATTTCTTTGTAGAGAAAAGAGCAGTGTTCTAGCCACCCTTCAGCAGAAATTCATGACAGCGCAAAGAAAAAAAAAACTTTCTTTTTTCTAATTACTTTCTTAGGAGAAAATAATGACTACATATTCAAATCTGTTTATTAAATTGTCACGTGGAGCTACAGTGGGGCAAAAAAAAAAAAAAAGTATTTAGTCAGCCACCCATTGTGCAAGTTCTTCCACTTAAAAAGATGAGAGATGCCTGTAATTTTCATCATAGGTATACGTCAACTATGAGAGACAAAATAGGAAAAATAAAATCCAGAAAATCACATTTTTAAAGAATTTATTTGCAAATTTATGGTGGAAAATAAGTATTTGGTCAATAACAAAATTTCATCTTAATACTTTGTTATACACCCTTTGTTGGCAATGACAGAGGTCAAACGTTTTTCTGTAAGTCTTCACAAGGTTCTCCGCTAGAGCAGTGATGTTTTGGGGCTCCCTTTGCAGAAAAACAGCCCCAAAGCATGATGTTTCCATCCCCATGCTTCACAGTAGGTATGGTGTTCTTTGGAT
>JAOVVA010000026.1:21286869-21315776 GCA_028565275.1 Leiocassis micropogon | reverse complement strand
TTTGCAAATAAATTCTTTAAAAATCCTACAATGTGATTTTCTGGATTTTTTTCTTCTTATTTTGTCTCTCATAGTTGGGGAATACCTATGATGAAAATAACAGGCCTCTCTCATCTTTTTAAGTGGGAGAACCTGCACAATTGGTAGCTGAATAAATACTTTTTTGCCCCACTGTATTTGCTAGTTTCTAAAAAAAAATAAAAAATGGCAAGAACGACACTATTCTTATTCACCCTCTGAAAAGACAAATAAAATCATTAAGTTGAAGGAAGCTTTACTTATATTATATTATTACATATTATTACTATAATAAGCAATAGAGGGATAGTTTGGCTTTTTTCAAGTTTGTCTTATGTCAAAACTGAGGTGAATATAAGTACATTACACTAGGTCTTGGTCATTACAGTATTTCCCATACATATGGACATTTGAGTGATGGACTTTCAAAGTTATGTGTTTGCGCATGTTAAATCGCCGAAGATCACATATCCCGCGTACATTGTCACATGTTAGTTTTATACTGTATATAGCCAATTGTGTTAGTATTCTACTACCTAGACAATGTTTGTTGGACATACGAACAACCAAGCTCTCGGAATGGAACTTGTTTGCATGTTGTGGACTTACTGTACAACTTTTCCTGCTCTGCATACCGCGCACAAAGTACCATGTAAGCAATCCGGATCACATTCAACAACCCTCGTTCAAGTTCATCTGAGACTCGTATGAAGCTTATACAGTATATTTAGTACTAATTAACTCTTTTCATTCCCCAAAACTAGCCTAATGGCTAACCCAAGCTAGTGCTATGGGGGGAATAAACTTAAGATTTGAGCTAAATGCGATACCAATTCTATTTAGCTCAGTAAGTCTGCAGAAGCTTTATACGAGTCTCAGCTGAACGTTAAAATGCATTTTTGCATGGAACAAGGGTTGTGGAATTTGACCCTGATTAATTTCATTGTACTTGCTTGTAGTTTCCAGAGCAGGAAAATTTAGAACTACAAAGACCTATACTACTGTATTTATATTCACCTCAAAGTTAGACTCAGACTATCCCTTTAATCTCATGAAGGTAAAAGATTACATTTTACTTGATGTCTTACTTGAGTTTCACCATGAGAGCTCCTCCTCCTATTCTCTACTGTGTATCCGTTCCCTTTGCTTTGTTCAGCGTCAGTTTTCTTGTCTTCACCGCTGCTCATTTCAGTCTGATTGTATATAGGGGCGCTGCAGGGTGTTATTTCATGCATGTGGTCCTTTCGGAGCAAGCTGGCATCTAGAGTAGGATCACTTTCTGATTCAAGATCAGCAAGTAGATGTTCACCGGCCCAGCCCGAATCTTCACAAGGAGAAGAACCTGTAGACTCTGTATTAGTGTAAAGCTGTGCTGGAATGTGACCTGTATCTGAAACATCTGTGCTAACTGATTCAGGACTAGGATTTTTATGTTTGGCTCTGCATAACCTATCCGAGTTAGGCGAACTTACTTGATCAGCTGTTAGTAGTTCTTGACTTAAAGGGGTACCTGTCCGAGAAGGGATGGTACCGGACATGGGTCTAGCTTCATGACTACATGGATATTTATGCTTGCATATCTTTACATGGTTAGCGATGCTCTTACTGCTATATAATCCAAGACAATAAATGCACTGCACATAGTCCGTATTAGATCCAGCTGTGGTATGCCACTTAGATGACACAGAGGTTTTACTCATACCCACGTCTTTGTGCAAAAGGTTTCCTTTGCTCTGTAGGAGATCCAGCAACTGTTTCCTTTCCTTCGACTTCTTGTCATAACTAAGAGCCTTGGCCACCTCTGGTTCTTTTGTGTGCGTCGATAGAAGATGCTGTTTCATTCGGAGGGAAGGTTTCCTACAATATAAGCAATAATGTTTCTTCTTCAGCTTTAATCTGGATTTTCCTTTCCTGGTTTTTACACTCCAGAAATCAGATATAGGTGAACCTGTCTCCAGATCAGGAATCGGCTGCAAGGGAAAGTTGTACTAGTTACTTAATACAAGCTTTAAGTTTAAACAGTATCAGTATGTTTTAACAGAAACATTAAAACCATTCTGTGATATACTGTAGTACAACTGGAGGATATATGCAACAGGTTCAGCCTCAACTGAAATCAGAGGAATTATTATATTATAATCCTTAAATACATTCCATGGGATTGAGGTCTCAGGTTTTAATTTATAAATAAGCTTGGACTACATACATATTTATCTGGAGGCTCGGAGTCAGGATGAGCAGGATATAGAGGGTCAGGTTGCTCTATTTTAATGCGAGTGCTTTCTTCCTTCAGCTCTGGGTTTTGGCACCAGCTCTCACAACTCTGCGGTTCGCGCTGTAGGTTCGACATATCATCCTGCTTTTCAAAGGACACACCTGTGAGGGATTGAAAAGCCTACATCAGGGGAACTCCACTGCAGACCTGAAGCACAGGAGTCCAGCACAGTTTGTTGATTTCCCTGCTGAAACAAAGAAGCGATCAACTCCGGTCAAGTTAAAACACCAGATCCAGCTTTTCTGCTTAACATCAAGCTTTGGATAAGGTGGATCATGTGTACTGGGAAACCGAATCTTAGAACCCCAAATTGAACCCACCTATTAAACGTGGTCATTGGCTGGATCAGATTTCTTAGAACAGGGAAATCATCAAACTATGCTGGACTCCATACATACAGGACCAGATACTGTATACACAGTGCACACCTATATTGATGAGAAAGTACACCAGTCAATAAACAGCTTATAATAATAAATATGACTTTAAAAGCATGTACATTTTTTCCATTATTTATTATATCCAAATTCAAATATTTCTATACACAACTTTGAACAGGTACTGTTATATAATAAGTCAATATCAAAGGAGACGGAGTGATTTTGTAATGATTATCAACACTGTTGGGTTGGATCCCAAATAGTACAAAAAAAGAAAGCTAGTGTGTACAATCACTTGTCCCACACATCAAGTAGGGCTCTTGATCGGGGTTTGAAGAGTGATTAAAGATTCAGCTTGTTGTAATAGCTAGTTAGATAAAATAACCCTAACGGTACTGAGGTAATTTGGAACGACTTAAAAGGAATTAAGTGTTGTTGTTTTTTTAAGATGACATTATCAGATGTGTTTCCTTGCTCAAAGAGGTTCTGTGGCTGTTTTTCAGCTCTCTCCTCGGTACTTATGGCAGTCAGATGATTCAGATCAACGCATCAAATTAAAAAAGTAATGAATGAAATTAATCAATTACAACTGAGACAGACTAGCAACATGTTCCCTCTTTGGTTGGCATCCTGGAAGTTGCATTACTGCTACAGTACCTACAGATCTTACTTCCCCTAACTTCCTGGTCCTTTAATTTAAAACTAACTTTCCAGGCTAGTCTTTCCATTCAGTGCTTTCCAATTCTAAAAGACTTTTTACATTGCCTTTGACTCTAACTAGCTCTTGGTGCTGTGACATCATGTCTAACCTCTCCTGCATAGATTTTCTGCAATGAGAACAATAGAGTAATAGAGTGTGTGGCAGTGCTGGGTAAAAGCAGACAAAGAGTGTGAAACCAAGCAAGACAAGGCAAGACCAGGGAGGGAAGCATTAGCATTGTAATTTTTTTTTTTTAAGTAGGGCTGGACTGCAAAATCATCTTGAAAAAGCCATGTGTGTTACCACGTCTGCATGGACAGCAAATTAGAACAAAGAGCGAATGTGAAATTCTGTGTGAAACTGGGGAAATCGGTCACAGAGATCCTTCCAGAGATGTTTGACTTCATTTGGCAAGTTTACTGCAATGCTGCAATTAGTCGTTCAAGGTGTTTTGAGTGGAACGCCTGCTTCAAGAGTGGAAGAATATGGCCTCTGAGTGGCGCAGTGCTCGCCCTATCATCCGGAGATCGCGAGTTCGATTCCCGGGTGATGCTGTAACCTCTCGCTAGCCGAGCTCTCTCAGAGAGAAGGGGTGAGAGGTACTTACTGCTCCCACATTAATCACGGCTCTCTTCAGGGGCATCTGTGAGCTCACGCAAGCGGAAGGAGCGGATAGCGCTGTCCTCCTAGTGTGTTACATCGCCCCCAACAGTGTGTGAGCGAGCAGTTCGGAAAAATGCGGTCGGCTGGCGTCACGTTGTTTGGAGGAGACATGTGATAGTCTTCGGCCCTCCTGACTGAGTGGTAGTAGTAGCCTTGATGTGGGAGCCCCCTAGTGACGGGGAAGAATTGAACATGACTAAATTAGGGAGAACAGAACCACCCCGCCACCCCCCAAACAAAAGAGTGGAATAACATCACTTCGAAGCCAACAAGAACGAAAATGTCGAAACCATTCGCCAACTCCTGCATTATGATTGACGGAGAACAATCGACTACATTGCTGCCACTGTCTGCGTGTCATACAAAACAATCCAGGCAATCCTCACGTGTGAGTTAGGACGAACAGAGAAAGCCACAGGATCTCTGGTACGTGTAAAACTGGATTAAGATTGCTGTGTCCAATTCTTAGTCTGTTAATTAATGCTTTCTCTTTTTGTCCCTCCCATCCCCAATCACATCTAATTTGTTGCTTTGTATTAAATGCAAATGTGTTCATTCATTGTCCCTTCTTTAGTTCATTATCCATTAATTACTACTTCTGTTGCCATTGTTGTTTTGCATTTCTCCACACTTAATCTTCTCCCACTGATCATTTGATATTGACTTCAGCACATACTCCTGTTCACATCCAGTCACACAGGATACTACATCAAATCACATTGTGTCATATCACAGCACAACCAAATGGGGTTGCCAAATATAGAATTTTTACCTTAAGCATAAAAATGATATCATTTCAACTGTTGAGATTTGCACCCATAAAGCGTATGTACGCTCAAGGCCGCCTCTGTAAGTAGTATCATCACAAACGCAATGAAATTAGACTCATTATTTTGTAGCTATTTATCCTTAAAATATCCTTATGCGCATGCGCATAAACGACGCTTTGTCACACATTTTCGACGAAAAAAATAATAAAATAGTAACAAGGCTGCTATTTTGGAGTGCGTTCCAAGCTCGTACTCATAACGAGCTTCTACGCAAAATGCGTAACGCTACGCAGGTCTGGTCCAGTCCAGTCTTTTAAATATCGTATTATAATAAATATAATACTCCGCACTCGAAGCACCAAACGAATAATGTGGGTGTGCCGTACAGTTTGGGTACCTCTGGGGGAAACGCACACACACACACACACACACACAAAGGCTAAAGGGACATCACTTGCAAAACCATAAATATTTGTATATTAGCTTTTATTTCGTCATAACGCATTAACACGCGCAGTGACGGTTAAATAACGAACTTTAAACCAGCTTTAAAACACTGCGTCTGTAGAGACCTGTGAACGTGCTATATAGTAACCCTAAGCAGTAAACACTCTGAGAAATATCTTAGGGTCTGTAAACAATTCAGACATTTCAGCATGTATGGGCCTGTTAAGTATTAAAATCCTGCCTGATATCAATACGGGTTGTTCACCTCTGCGACCACATTAGGACTGTTTTCTGCATTTCAGTCTAAGATTTTTAATCCTACCCGCGTTTATTTCTGTAAAACTCCATCCCGTGAGCTTTAACATTTCCTTCAGATAGTCGTTCTCTTTGCGGACCCGAGCCGTTTCCTCCTCGTACTCCTGCATCATCCTGCTCACTGTGTCGAGAATCTCATTCACCGCCGCCGACAGTCTCTCACTCAGGAACACGTTTAACTCGTCCAATTTAGTCATTTTACGGTTTTTCTTCACGTGAAGCTGGGAGAAACACGTCCGTCTCGCTCCTCCAGTACGCTCTCTTGCAGTGACGTTATCCACGCTAAAGGCTGAATCCCAAACCGCTCCGTCTTCAGCCTTACGGCTCACTACGAAGCGTGCATGAGACATTCATTCATCCCCTTTGTAGTGTCGATATGTAGGAAACACTAAGCTATTTGATAGTTATTCCAGATACTCTGCTGCCACCTACTGGACACGGTGGGTTCAGGCAGCTTTTCTTTAAGGACTTGTGACTGCAGTCGCTGAATAGTTCAGCTTTTGTACCTGACTGAACCTCTAATAATGAAACTGGGGTCCATATTAACTTAAATGCATCTCCTGTTATATTGAACTTCCAGCCTTCTAACACACAGTAGGACTGTAAAACAATCTGTTATCACCCAAATGAGGATGGGTTCTCTGTTGGTTCCTCTCAAGGTTTTTTCCTATTGACATCTCAGGGAGCTTTTCCTTGCCACTGTTGCCCTCGGCTTGCTCATCATGGATGATCTAATCATTTTGATTTATACACATTTTCTCACACATTTCACACTGATTTCTCTAATTTCCTTTTGATTCTGTAAAGCTGCTTTGCGACAATGACCATTGTTAAAAGTGCTAAATAAATAAAATAGAACTGAAAATGCTCCCAATCACATTTACGTATTACATTTAGGCATTTGGCAGATGCTCTTATCCAGCGTGGCTTACTAAAGTGCTTTGAAATTTGTGTCATTCTGTCAGAAATAGATAGGTCTTTAATAGATCTTTAGTCACAGATAAAGTCTTCAATAGTCCTGTGTTTATGGCACATGTTAGCAATAAAACTTAAACCACTGACAGATGAAGTGAATAACATTCATTGTCGCAATACAGTGGCACCTGTCAAGCGGTGAAATATCTTTGGCAGCAAGTGAACAGGAAGTTCTTGAAGTTGGAAGAAGTGACAAATGGGCAAGTGCAAGGAACTGAGTGATTTTGACAAGCGAGAAAGTGAGACGGCTAGATCAGAGCATCTCCAAAACAGCAGGTCTTGTGGGATGTTCCCGGTGTGCAGTGGTCAGGACCAAACAAAAGTAGTCCATGGAAAGACAACTGGTGAACCGGTGACAGGGTGATGGATGCACAAGGCTCACTTCATCTGAGTAAAATGCTAGGCTCCTTTGCAACAAAATGCACAAAAGTAGGTGTTGCCTATATTAGAAAGATGTCAGAGCAAACAGTGAATCTTTTGGCTGCTCCCATCGAGGGCTTGCCACAGGGCAATCTGTTCAGCACTCAACTTGGCACTGTGTTAAAACACCGGATGCAATTCTCCCATTTTATCCGGGCTTTGTACCGGCACTGCATCCAGTGGCTGGGGTTTGGGCATTGGATGGGAATTGAACCTGGGCCTTCCACATGTTAGGCAAGAAACCTTCAACTGAGCCATCAATGCCCCAAACATGGATTTGCAGATTGATGCATATAGGGGTGCGTAGCTGCAGACGTAGGCAAAGTGCTCATACCAACCACTCCACTTCCGAAAGGACCTTCAATGGGCACATGAGCTTTGGGACCGGACCATTGAGCAATGGAAGAAAGCATCTTGGCTTGATGAATCGTGCTTTCTTTTACATCAAGCGGATGATGATCGTTGCTTAAACGGGGAACACAAGACACCAGTATGCACTATGGGAAGAAGGCAGAAGCAGTGTGATGCTGTGTGTGATGCTTTTCTGGAAACCCTTAGGGTGAAAAATCTTTTTTGTTTTAGCATGTTTACACAGACTAGAAATTCCAGTTTAATCTCTGATTATAATTTACAATAACCAGCACTGACTCTCAAGGGTGGCTCAATGTGACCCTGGCCACATCTGACATTTTATAGGCAACTCCAAAGAACCGATATGTTGTGTAATTTTAATTGTGTGAAACATGCACTATTCAGTCAAATTGTGGCAGCTTGTTTATAAATGTGCCATTCCTGCCCAAATATCAAGGTCTTTCCACATAGCATTTCTGAACCGATCGACCCCATCTAGTGCAACTCCATTGGATTTCACATGTATAATGGGGGCTGAAAACACACTGAACACTAAAAAGGGGTTGAGCTCTGTAAAGAGACACTGTAATTAGGTTTATCACTATAGCTCATGTTGCATCTACGGCAGTGGTTTAAAAACCTGGTCCTTGAGGACACCTTGCCTTGCACATAATAAACAATAATAACTAATAATAATAATAATAGTAATAATAACTTCTGTGGGTGTACTAGATCAGAGAAAACACTAAAATGTGCAGAACAAGGGGCCTACAGGGCCAGGGTTTGGAAGCACTAACCAAGGGTACTTGAAGGTTTTGCGAGTCTGCTGGTGCCTCCTGAGGTCTCCAGCTAGGAAGAAGCACCTAGATCACATGAGGCAATGGAGTATACTCTCACTTGAGCATGAAGAGCTGCTGTTAGCAATCTACACTCTTTGCTATATATTAAAAGTTTTAGTGGATCAACAAATCATGTGCATCTCTAACCCTTAGAGGGTTTCCAGCATGGTCATTCATACACCATGTTTTCTTCCTCTTACACCTTCTTCCTGTTGTATTTTGCCTGTTGTATTAGCCTTGCTAATGGGACCACTCAAGAAATGATGTGTGCTGACATTCATATCACACACCCTTTCTTATTTGTATCAAATGGTCTTGAGTGATTGACACATGGAATGCCTGATTAAAAAAATGAACTGTCTGTATTGAAAAAGTACACAATCTACAAAACCAGATGTAGTATTTTCATTGTTTCCTCGGTTCATATTTACAGTGTACACTGGTAACATCGGTGATGAAGTTTCATGTATGGTACATGCTGTAAGCAGCTACAGTAATACACAATGTTCTCAAAATCCTGTAAATAGAAATGTGTTGCTCTCTAAATTATAAGCAACAGGTCAAAAAAAGTAACGATACAGGCAAAAATTTTCAGACATAAAAGCAATGGAGGCAACAACAGTTCAGTAAACACTAGGCCAACTAGTAGGCCAAATCAAATAATAAAAAATAATTAAAAAAAACCCTCTCCCAACTGTCATCTATTTCTGCTTACTTGATTCTCTGCTGTGGCACTGTAAACTGTTCATTTAATTATGAATTAATTATAATTAAATGAACAGTTTTTGTTCATTTGAACTTGCGAAATGACATTCTTCATTTCCTGTTTGTTAAATGCACAAGAACACGCAAGAACAGGAATGATTCTGGAACTGCAAAACTCAATCACATTCACCAGCTGTCCGTTTAACTTTTGTGACACTTAAAATTATGCACAGCAACAAGCACCTTGATGAGAAAGTGAAATGAACATTTTCCCGTCAGTGTTTTGTAATGATCCTTTGATCAAAATATTAGCTTAAGCAATGTTAAAAAAAACGGGAAAATAATATGTTTCCATTTATAAAAGAAACTACTTTACACAATACACAATATGTAGTAAGATAACGTTCCTAATCTCATACCATTCTATGCTGCAAATGCTTCTTGAGGCACCATTTCTGAGATAAAGTGTATGATAGCTCTCTGGAGTTCGGTAAATTAATCAGCGTGGAACTTGCTCAAACTTCCTGTGTCTGAAACAGAAGAAGTTAGACTGCGTTTTAATGTGATAACAATAAAAATGGTCAAAGACATTAGAAACCTGGGGGTGACTGAAAGAATTATATACTGTACCAGTGATCTGAAATGCCTCATACAGATACGTCCAATTTCTTGATATGACCTTATCTTACAGCTAGCACTATGTATAACACTATAGGTACACACTGAATATTGTTTTATTCTGAATACCATGTCATTCAGTAAAAAAAAGTTTGCAGCTATCCAGTACTTTAGGTGTTCTTGTGAACATAACTATGTTTAAGAGCCTATAAAAGTAAAGTATGTGTGTATATTTTTCTTACCCCTTTCTGTCATTACAGGTGTTTCATCAGCGTTGCTGGAAAGCTCAGAAGTAGCCGTAGTGCTGTGGTCCAATTGCTGCATGCAAAACATTACTTTAAAGTGATAGAAATGGTACATTTTCCCAACACATTGCAATAATTAATACATTAATGAAATAATTAGGTGAAACCTGTAGATGGAGTTTATTCTCCACTGGGTTCTCTTCACATTTTGTGTGCCTTCTTGACGGATCCTTAAATTCGCCTGACTGTGTCTCTCCTGAAGAACAAAACAAACCCTGTGAAACCCCGTAAAAATAGTTCCTGAACGTTTCAGGACCTTGGACTCACCATGACGCGTCATTCTGTGATTTCGATAGCGATATTTCTGAATGAAGCCTACATTACACTCGCTGCACCAGTAAGGCCTTTCATCTACAAAAGCAAAACAAAACTGGTACTAAGCACACATTAAAAATTAACAACGGCATGTTTTAAGGGGAATAAATATTTGAATTCTGGTAACTGACCTGTGTGAGTGTATTCATGTCTGCGAAGGTGATAGGGACTGCAAAAGGTAGCACCGCAATGCTGACAAATGTGCTGGTATGAGCTCTGTGATACACTCTGTGCTGCATCGGAAGGGTTGTCCTTTATCTTTATTGGCTTTGTATGGAAACAGACACAAATTACAGGTAAGCTCAATGTAGCCCTAACAACCGCCCTTGGTCCTTTTTCACTTTTTATTTTTTTTTAAACATCATTAAAAAATCCAGTTGTTTCCCAACCAGTAATATACTAAGTAGTATACTTTGTCTAGTGCAAGAAAAAAGCCCGGTTTGACCTGAGCACCCCTTGTAGAAACAAATTTATAATATTGGGTTCCGATTAATATTACTGAAGTAAATTAATACATTTAATGAGTCGAGGCTGTGAACAGCATGACACTCAAAATGTTTACACAGGTGCCTTATGAGCTGAAACACTGTAAAGATAGTCTGAAAGACTGTAAATTATATAACCAGTTGTTACTACTGCTGATTAACTTTAACACTGTGAGCACACACTCCACATACTTCTAAGATTTCAAGTAAGAAGTTAAAACATGTTTTACCCGAGCTCGAATACGAGAGCTCCTCCTCCTACATGTATTCCCTAGCACGTGTTCTTTCCGGCTGCTTTGATCAGCGACAGACGTCTTGTCCTCGCTCTTGATGGTTTCACTCTGATCATTGGCTGAAAAACTGCAGGTAGTGCTTTCGTGCTCATGATCGATTCCGCCCAAGCTAGTGTCTGGAGTGAGATCAGTTTGCGATTCAAGATCAGCAAACATTTTTTCACCAGCCAACCCCAATTCTTCAGTGTCTGAAACATCAGTGCTAACAGATTCGGCATTTGGATTTTCCCATTTGGAAGTACATCTATTCGAATGAGGAGATCTTGCTTGATTAGCTGGTAGAAGCTCTTCACTTAAAGGAATACACATATCCACATCTTTGTGCAAAAGGTTTCCTTTGGTCTGAAGGAGATCCAGCAACTGTTTCCTTTCCTTCGACTTCTTGTCATAACTAAGAGCCTTGGCCACCTCTGGTTCTTTAGCATGTGCCGATAGAAGATGCCGTTTCATCTGGAGGGACGGTTTCCTACAATATAAGCAGTAATGTCTTTTCTTCAGCTTTAATTTGGATTTTCCTTTCCTGGTTTTTAAACTCTTCCAGACATCAGCTATTTGTAAACCGCACTTCATCTCAGGAGTTTGGGAAGAAACCGGTGATGCATTTCTTCCTTCGGGTGATGTCTGCTATGGGGAAATGTATAAGGTTAAGTTGAAATAGCAGGAAAAGAAGATCTGCAGTCTTTTATTTACATTAATGTCTGCAGAGATTCAGCTGTTTTTCAGTTAAGACTGAATTCAAGTGCTCTAAAATACAGTGCATTTCAAAAAACTTAATTCAAAAGTGGTCATAATTTAGTACTCTCTCTTTTAATTCTATGTATTTTTGTCATAGCGAGTCTTAGTTTTCAGCAAGAGCTTCATCTCAGACCCTACAGGCATTAATGGGCATGTTAAATGTTAAAGTGTTTGACAGAACAATTAGAAGAAGACTGAACAAGTACAGTTTGTTTGGACGGGCTGCCAGGAGAAAGACTTTTCTGTCTAAAAAAAAAAAAGGTTCGCAAAATTGTATCTGAACAAACCACAAGGCTTCTGGAACAATGTCTTATGGACAGATGAGACCAAAGTGGAGTTCTTTGGCCTTGATGCCCAGTCCTATGTTTGGGGAAACCAAACTGTATTTCAGAAGAAACACCTGATACCCACTGTCAAGCATAGGGGTGAAAGGGTGATGATATGGGATTGGTTTTGCAGCCATAGATAAAGTCATACAGGAAAACCGATAAAGTCATAAAGGAAACAATTACTTCACGTTATTGCTGCTGAAGATTGATCTACAAACTATTGAATCTTTTTGGCTTAATTTTTAAATAAATAATGGTATGATGAAAAAAGTTATATGTTGTATTGTATACTAAGACCTGCTATGATCAGATAAATTTTATTATGGTTTACACAAAAACACATAGAATTAAATGAGGGGTACTGACTTTCGAACATGACCATATCCTATATTCATTATAAGTAAAGTGAAACATTTCAACATTATAGCTGATGAAAATCATAAATCCAACATGTCAAAATATTTGAATATTTCATTTCCAGTTTCAGTTAATTGCTTTTCATACAGTATAAAGTAATAAGTAATCTAGTTCAGTACTCGAACAGGTAAGACTGCTAAAGTGTGGGGGGAAAAGGTGCACAAGCAAAAGGCATGACTGTGGCCTTAAGGAGATTGTCATGGATAAGGAGTCAAGCTGATTCAAGAACTTCACAAATGGTGCACTGAGACTGGAGTGAATCCGGAGTGACCACACACAGACATCTTCAGGACTACAACTGTTGCACTCCAAGTATCAATAGCCATTGGTATATAGCCAATGGTATATAGCCATAGGCTAAGATGAAAAAGTGGAATGCTGCACATTGGTCCAAAGTCCTCTTTTCATTTCAGATTAAAGTAAATTTTGTATTTCATTTGGAATGCAAGGTCCAATAGTCCAGAGGTGGTGTGGGGAGGCACAGAATCCAAGTTTCAGGCACAGAATCCAAGTTTCAGTCACAGTTGGTGTTGATTTGGGGTGCCATGCCATCTGCTGGTGTTGGGCCTGTGTTTTATTAATTCCACAGTGAATGCAGCCATCTCTACCAGAAGATTTTAGAGCATGTCATGCTTTTGTCGCTGACAAGCTCAATGGCAATACCAACTTCCTTTTCCAACAGGACAGGTAGTTTGGGCACCTGCCCACAGTGCCAAAACTTCCACTAAACTGGTTTGACAATGATATTACTGTGCTTGATTGGCCTGAACCACATAAAGCATCTGTGTGGTAAAGTCAAAAGGAAGATGAGCAACACCTGACCCAACAAAACAGACAAGCTGAAGGCTGCTATTAAAGCAACCTGGTCAACAATGCCTCAGCTAAAGGAGCCTTAATCAAGTATAACCTGCATAAATTATCATAATTCTTTGGACTTTTTGCACTGTAAATTTGTTTTGATCGAACTTTGGAAATACTCCAATATTTCCAGAATTTTTCTTCCAATGTGCTATTTCAGTGCTATCAGATTTAGACAGTATAATTTCAAAATATTTTTTTCTGACTGTATGAAACTATACAAAAAATGCTCAAAAGAGCAATTCAATCGTCAATGGTCATTCTGGGCTAAACTGGCTTTTTGATTTTCATGAGCCGTTAGCCACAACCAACAGAATTAAAACAAAAAAAGTCCTTAAATACATGTAATGAATCTATATAATATAACCCTAGTTTTACATTTTAAATTAAATTACAAAAGACACATTTTTATTTATTGAGATGCACGGTATGCACAGAATTTTGCTTCCAAGGTGCTATTTCTGAGCTATCAGATTTAGACAGTATAATTGCATAACATCCAAATATTTTTTTTCTGTATAAACCACTGTATAAAACTATTTTTAAAAAATGCTCAAAATAGCAATTCAAATGGTCATTCAGGGCAAAATAAACTTTATGGCCATTTTTAGAAATGAAGATGCATCTCCTGAATGTGTACAAGCAAAAGAGCGTAAGAAAAATACAGTACTATGTAAAAGTCTGAAGACACTGCTCATTTCTACATAAATTTAAATTATGTAGATTAAATTAGAGAAATGGGATCAAATGTTATACTGTAACAGGCTACAAAGTGCCTAACGATACAATTTAAAAATTGGTAACAACCTAAGCAGCAACCTCATTTCCTCTCTCGTTAGTTCAAACCACTCAGCATTCACCTAAACCAGTATAATTATTACTGGCCTGATTATCTGTCATCATTTGCAACTGTTTCTCACTGGTTCATGCCTTAAATTTTTTTTTTTTTAAGCTTGAATGATTCATAGGTCACTGTGTGGCTTAATAAACAAAACCATTCCTGTTCCACAAGACTACATTAAACAATACATGAAACTCTGTTTTTTTGGTATGAAGAAATCAGGGGTGGCTCCAGACGTCTGCACAGTACTATACATTCCTTTCCTTTTGTCCTCCCATTTCAGGATTAATCAGGGTTGTTTTTTTCTTATAAAAAAAAAAGAGAGAGATATTTTTCCCCTATTGTGATAAAATATATGAGCAGATCCCCTCCCCAGTTTGTTGCACAACTCTGTTCTCCGTGGAACATAGCTCAACTGTAGGTCATTTACATAAGACACTCAGATGGAATATTTAGACATGGATTAAAATAACGCGAGTTTGAGGCATGATAAAATGCATCTTCTGAGGGGTATTTCAGCAGGAGCATTGACACATGCACACTTTGGGAGATCTTTGACCTTTGATTGGCCTTTAATACTATAAACAAAATGTGATGCAGCTGCTGCATACCCTTAAAACAAATTCTACCCCTAAATTTTATTAAATAAATAAAGTCTGTAGAGAAAATAACTGATTCAATTCAATTAATTAATGAATTCATTAATAGCCTGTGAGGTGTCATTTTAACTGAAAATTGAGCGTCAAAGACAGTTAAACAAGGTTGTGTAACAATAGAAGCATGTGACTTTGCATCAGTTTTAGTAATGGCAAAGGCTCTACATAAAAGAGTGTGATCATTTGACCAGCATGCTTTAATAAGTCATCCTTGGCTTGCAATAGACTAGTGTTTCCCAACTTTTTTTCTTTGAAGCCCCCTGTTTGCATCCAAGAAATGTTGCACCCCCTTCCCACAAACAAACCAACCCACCCCACCCTAGCCCAGCTCCTTAGTGTGTAATTATGATGTTATTTAACATGTTTCTTATTTAGCATGTTTAACATAGCCTCAGAGCAGACAAAGGCTTGTGCACCTCCTATGATTTTTGGTACTCTTCTGAGGAGGGCATGGACACCAGGTTGGGAACCATATCAATAGACTACCATGTGTGGCTTCTGCTTGCTTGGAATAAAAGCCTGCACCAGCCCTTCTTGGATAAGATTTGATACCCCTGTTCAGATTTACGTGTTCTGTAGATTAGGACCTCTGGTGCTCAAACAGGGTAATTGCATTAGATATGTAATTGATAGAATGCTGATTTCAAAGGTATGAACTGCACATTTTAACGATGCAAATCATAACATTTTTGCTTTGAGATGCACCATGACGCGATGCATCTTTACACCCCTAACTGTCACACTTCACTTCATGTTTTAAGATTCTTTTTGTATCATCATGAACAAAGACCAATTGTGCATTAGTACCCTAGGCATTGAAAGTCTATGAAAGCTTCTTCCACTCTTACATTATCTCGTACCTTTGGATTACCCCAATAACCCTGGCACGGTACGACCCATACGAAATCCCTTAAAATAATACAACGGAGTACACGATTAAACCTTATTTATTCAAGATACATAATAAACAATGAACACACTAAGTGTACCTGTAAGGGGTCACTTTGTCGTCTTCTCTTTGTGTCCCTGCTTCGACTCTCCCTTCTCCTCTTTAATGCGGTTTTGTAATTTAAGTCAAGAGGTTTCATTTGGCTGTTTTGACCAGTAGTACATTTACCACCCTCTTCTGTATCATCTCTGATGTGACCTTCACATTCAAACTGCTTTTCTGCTGCACTGGATCTTTCTGCATCGGTTGTTTGTTGTTTTTCACTAAGGAACTCATTTGCAGTTAGATAACAGCTTGACTCTATTTCAGGGGCTCTATGTTCACCATTTCCAAAAACTTGACTGAAGACATTTCCTGTTTCTGGATTAGAGCTTTCCTGTGCATCACTGGTCAAAACGTTTGCAACTAGACATTTCGTTGATTCTAAATGAGGATTACTTTTGGCAGTCCCCTCTGATACAAGCTCTGGCATCACTGAGGCAGTCTGCTCTGGTTCTGAATTAAAGCTAAGACTTTGCTCAAAGTCCACACTTATACTTGTTGATGTGTTAGTCCAGTCTGATTTCAGATTAGTTGATGGTTGTGAATCACTGCTGCCAGTATGTATAGGGCTTAATGATTCTTGAGGAGCAACATGTTTTTCGCTGCAATCTAATGTAGAAGAACTCTGGCAATCTTGATTAGTCTTTAGTTGTAGATTGTGGCTCCCAATGTCTGGACTGCAAGTTTTCAAATTGAAAATCTCCAAATCTTTTTCTACAATGGCTTTTGTTCTAATAGGGGGACATGTAAAATTTTGATTCTCAACAAGAACTTCCTGTACTGTGCTGGAGCAAGACTCCCGCCCTGGAGTGTCAGTATACTCTATTGCGCTGTCAAGTGATTCTATAAGAAGTGGTCCAGAAGATTCTGAGTCAAGATTCATCATTTCCGAGCTGTTCCCAGTGAATAAAATGGACCCTTGATCAGGGATCGGGTTTACCTCAGCACTGAGAGTGCCTGAAACAGCAGAAAGTGAATATAAATAGTGTGTAGTGTGGTATTGAGCTTTAGGTGGAGGAAGATTCACAGACTCTGGAATGACTTGTTGAACAGAACCATGGAAGGTATCTTTGACAAGATTCCCAGATTCTGGATCGGAGGTTTTCTGCACTAAACCCTGCCTTGATCTTGGGCTAATGTTGGGAAGATCTGTACTGCTCCCAGGTTCAGGCAGAATAGACACTTTTAATTGTTTCTGCTTACATATTAGAGCATGTTTCCAAAACTGCTTTCTTTGATAATATCCCTGGCAAAAAATACAATGGACGAGGTCGTCGTCTTTTTTGTTCCTAGAAGTGTAATCATTTTTCAGTTTTTTGTTACTGCAAAGAAGGATCAAACGCCTCTTCCTTTCTTCTAAAGTGTTGCTAAAATGCAAAGCCTCCATAACCTTAGGTTCCTTTGGGTGATCATGCATGAGATGCAGTTCGATTTTTTCACAAGCTTTCCCACAATAACAACAGTGCGGAGTTCTTGTTCCTTTCTTTGAATTTCTGTCAACAGTCTTTAAGTCTGCTCTGGAACGTCGACTAGTTGCACTGTGTGTGTCTGGGCAACATCCTGATAACTTAGCTGTACTGAAATTAATCAGTGTCGAGTCGCTTTTTCCTGAGATTTCAGAGTTGTCTGTTGAATCCACACTACCTACTTCTGATGTCTTCAGAAAGGGAAGGTTTAAAAGAATACAACAAAAAAAATTTATGGATCAATATTCTTTCTAATTAAATATATACAAGGCTCAAGATATATTACTTAAAAGAGTTATGACAAATTAAGCCCAGGTCACTGTTACAATTGTCATCCTATATGACCACATATTGAACAATGACAACTATTTTAAAATTTTGCTAGTTTTTGTAGCACTCTTTCCTTTGTCAGAGTCGCATACCTGAACTTGGACAACTGGTTGTTTAAGCTTAGTTTCATTATTCTTGACCCTCTTCTTTACTGTCTTGTAGGCGTTTGACTTCTGGTAGGTCCCCGCAGACACAGAGTGCACCTTCACGTGCTGTATTAAGGAGGCCTCACTGGCAAACGTTAAACCACATGCCAAACATGTGAACCACTTCTTCTGCCCTGAGGAACTTGGTTCATCTGTTTGTTGCACAGAAGTAGCTGCCATGTCATCTCGGTTAACCAGGGTCCCATCAAGGGCAGTTTGTTCACTGGTCTTTTCTAACATAAACGTTATATCGGAGTCAGAGTCACTAGGTTTATAAGAGAAGCTAGGGACGGATCCGGCATCACCCATCCCTTCATGTACTGGTGTAGATATTTCCAAGGTTTGCTTTTTTTTCTTTTCATCTGGGTTACTGGACACATTTGCCCATTCATCATCATCACTAACATCCGAGAGGACCATATATCCCGACTCGGTATGAGATACTTGGCATATGGAACTTGATTCAGTGGGGACAAATTCTGGAACTGTTTTCAGTGCTAGGTCAGTGGAATGGGGTGGAATATTTTTAGCTTTCACAACATCAAGAAACCTTGAATTCCCTTGAGTATGAACTTGGCCTCCTGACTGTTGAGATTCTACATCAGTTTCCAGATGTTCTGGGTCATGTTGCACCTTGTGCTGCTTCACATCAAACAAAGAACACTCTCTGCTTTCTACGTGACTCTCCTTTTGGCACATTTCAGACTTCCTGTGTTTTGGAGAGTCAGAGGACTGCTGGTCCTGTATACTGACGAGCAACTTTTCAGAGCAGGAGTTATTTTCATGATATTTATGAACTGAACCTATTTTAACCCCAAGATCTGGAGGACGATCTGTCTCAGCTAATGAGTTTTGGCTGGCACAAGGTTTCGAGTTTTCAAGTAACTTTTGAGGAAGATGACTCTTCACCTCCCCGCCTGTAGCAGCATAATTCATTTCTAACCCAAGCATCTGAATGTCACTATTTTCCACAATTACTGCTTTACAGTCACCCTTTTCAGATGATGCAGAGTGGCTGGACTCAGCTATAACTGGATCTAGAACAATTCTAGGCTGCAAACTGAAATTACTGTCTGATTTTGAATCGGTTCTTGTAACAGTTGTGCTGTGGATGGTAGCAGCAGCAGATGACTGCAGAGGAAGGAGGCTGAATTTTCTGCCAGTGCAAACTGATTGAGGCGGAACGGTTTCCATAGGCTCTGTAGTGCTTGCATGGTCTTGCGACACGGCAGAAGTCTGACTCCTAGTCACTTCGTTTTCTCCATCCTTCCCCTTTGCATCATTGCCTTCTACTGCAGGCTGCAGGGAGGAAAGTTGGCAATTAGTAATTCTCAATGAGAGAAGACTATTAGCCACATACCACCTTAGAATAGGACTAAAGTGGTATTTAGTTTATTATGTGTATAAAAAAATAAATAAAAAAAAGACAAGGAAAGAACAAAGTGTCATGTCAAGGTACATCTGCAGGAAAAAACAGTCCTTTATTGAGGATAACGTATATTTGCAAAATGTGCGTTATGACCCAAGATCCAAGAGTGACAATTTTGTTTTAGCAAGTGTACTCTTTGTTTCCTTAAAACAAAATTCTAGCATTACATATGATTTAGTTTATGAGGCTTGTTTTTTCAGCTACTCTAACCACAATTTAAATGACTGTGTGTGTGTGTGTGTGTATCAAAGGCCTGCTGTGTTCTGGAACAAATAAATTCCAACAAATAAATCCATGAAATCACTGCAAGTAATATTTTTTTTAAACAAACAAAAGCAGATTTTTTTTCCACTTCAAGAGCTTAACATTTTTTTGTACTGCAACAAGATCAAGAATAAATGAAAAAGCAAAAGAGTTTAAAAAGAGAGTCACCTACATCAAACTACTCGATACAGCATCGCTGCGTGCAGGCATTCGCACTCTGGGTCCTAATGAGTCCTGTTAGTATTCTGTTACTTTTATTTAAAAAAACTGTGGAAATGTATACTTCTAAAACTGTAATTAAAATAATTTCCATTAACACTGCAATAAAATGAACAAGCCCATTTGTCTGGGACTGCACACCTTCGACAAGTTAACAATTTATTTATTTACAAAGGAAGGAGAAAAAGGAGAAAAAAAGAAAACAAAAGTTGTGAATCAGGTCAGTCTGACATGCAGTCTTGTGTTGTCATCATGGGTTTCAGCATGTATTTTCCTACCTCCTGTTTGTCTGTATCTGGCACTCTGGGTCTTGTCGGGTCACTGTAAAACTGTTCTTTACGTTGTCGGTAGGAGTACGGCTTCTCGCCTGAGTGGATCTGCATGTGCACCATTAGCCGCATTGCTCGTGGAAAGACTTTATCGCAAAAGGGACACGGAAACGATGCTTTACCACCCTCTTTTCCTTTCTGACCTTTGGAATCCTCCGTAGACGAACCCTCTTGTGTTGTCTGGAAGGGGGGATTGAAAGTTATGTTTGAACACACAAAAAAAAAATCAAACAAATCATTCAATGAATCATAGAACCAATTACCTGCCCATCGCTTTTCAATGCGTCGTCATTTGCTTTTTGGGGCAAGGCCAGCAGTGCTTTTCTGTGGCCAAGCATGTGCAAGCTTAACCAGTTTTTTCTAGCATAAACCTTGCCGCAGTCTTTGCAGACACATCGGCCACGAGTTGCACCGTCAGAGTCTTTGCTTTTCTCTGCAGCTGTCTGGACATCAGAAGAGTTATCCATAGTCTTCAGCAGCTTAAAAGTAGTAGAAAGAAAATTTTTGATTAAATTTGATATTTGGATAAGACATTTTTAGATTAAAGTTAACTGTCTGAATTGTCTCTCAAAGAATAAAACCTATTAAATGTAGGGTAGTTTTTATAGAATAGAATTGTATTTATAATAAGAGAAGCATTTAAGTGTTGTGTAACTTGTTTCTTATTGGTTAAATGTATTGTCACGGCGTGCGCCCAAATCTATCGCTCCTCGCTCACTCCGTAGGCTCCCTAGATAGGCGGCACCCTCTTCTGCAGGTATGCAAAGAGACGGAGCCGCCTATTCGGGCCGGCTGGCGATAATTAACGTTAATAGGATCTCGGGCTTGCTCCGCATTATAAAAGCAAGGCGCGGAGTTTAGTCCGGGAAGAACGTGATGCGGTGGAGCAGGAGAATGTAGCATGCGAGTGGGGCGATGTGACGCGCCCCAGGGACTTTAAACAAGGACACTGGAATTCCGCCCTTTGATCTCCGCGCTGAGGACAGCGCGAGGAATAACTGCGCGAGCTCCCGCGGCACCTTCACTCCTGCACCGAGCCCGCCTTCGCAGCCCCGCCGCAGACGAGGGAAAAGGCCGCGAGGAGGTCTGCGTTAGAGCAGCCGACGGACGTCAGCGAGGACTCCCGCCTGAGGCCGCACCAACGGAGAGCTGGGAGGGGCCAGGCCGGCCATCGACAGCGGGAGAAGCGCCGTCATGAGGGAGCGTGCAGGAGTGCCACTCCGCCCACTTATCGTCAGCTGTGTGCCCGCATGTCAGCGTGGCATTGCCCCCGGACCTGCACGTGCACAATCTTTCCTTCCCTTTCTTTCCATCCTCCCTCCTTTTAACCCTTTCCTTCCCTACTATATCCTAAATAAATGACCCTTTTCCCCGTAAGACCTCGCCTCGAGTCCGTGCTTCATGGTGCCACCCGTGCGCTTGGGGTCGAACTCGTTACAGTATCTATATTCACAGTAAAAATGTCCCATATCGACGTACAGATGTGGACATTAAGAATGCGCGCTTTTTCCCGCGAAAGGCCGCAATTCGTCTCGCGCAGTGCCGCTAAATCCCACAAGCACCATTTAATAATTTATTTAAATGTGTTGTGCTTCACTGAATATCCGCCGGATGGCGCATGGAGGGACTTTATCTAAAAGCCAGACTAAGTACAACAAAGAATTGTAAATAATTAGTTAGCTTAAAACAAGTGTTTCCAATGCTGAAGCAAACATGAATTTTATTTTGTTTTACAACAGATCTTTCATGATGAATGTGTGTATATGTGCTTCATATTATGTTCATAATAAAATGAAATGCCCTAAATCGTGCTTTAAAATTCATAAAAAGTGTTATATAGTTTTTGTAAGGTCTTAACAGGGACAAAAAAGAGATGGCAACGCCTCAGTTTACATGGTCTTAAAATTAATTACATTTCCTGATAGTAGGCTATCTGATAGTGTTAACTATGCGAATGTCCTGATTTGTGAATGTCAACATAACTTCATTAAAACAATGTGTCGACATTAAGCACCATCAGAAGACAAATCAATATTTTTTAGTAAATATTCTTTTATGTACATGAAGTGCTTCAGGCTTTTTGTAATAAGCTTTTCTGCTACTTTTGTCCAGGATTGATTAATTAGTTCATCCATTAAAAATGAAATAAAGCTGTTTGTGCGTAAACTCCCAGCTCTCACCTTCACTTTACAAAAGGCAGCGTTTTGATCAAAAGGCTGATAAACGTGTGCGATTTATCAATAAAAATGCAGACATACTCCCCCAGAAATGCAACAAACAAATAAATAGGCTACTCGCTAGATAAACGCTGGCTTTTCCAACACGACAGATCGCTCCGATTTGAGCCGCTTTATTCAAGTCATAATATAATATTTTTTTTTAAATCAAAAAGTATTAAGTCCAACTATGAAGTTTGATTTAATTGCTACCTTTAAACATTATTAAGAAATTTTTTATAAATCTATTTTGTTTCACACCTATCGTGAATGAAAGGTGAAAAGAGAGTCCTATTATAAATATAAACAATTATATTTGACTATATTCGACAAGAATATAAAGAATAAGAATTGTATTTATAATAAGAGAATTAATTAAATAATAAAATTATATCAAATAATACAAACAAATGTTTTAGTTTAATCCAATGAACACAAAAATAAAATATTTTATTAAAAAAATTTTTTTTTTAAATAGCTTTAAATGCTTCAGCGTAGTAAAACTACCCCTCTTAATTTAACTTAGTTTACTTGATAATCAATGTTAATTTTTTGCGGTGTTAATGTTATGGTTGATGAGTGTATGTCGTCAAAGTATTTGTGGACATATAATTAGGAGAAAAATGTAAATTAAGGATGTCTAGAAACACAATGCATAACTATTTATTTGACTGTTCTACTGCTACCAGGCAAACCCGGTAAAGGTGTTTATTTTTTGTACATTCTTTTATTCGTCCCTTCTCTTTGTGTTTAGGTTTCACTGTCTTCTATATATATGTAAAAAAAAAAAAAGTATGGACAACAATGTTCCGGAAGCTTAGACATTTTAATGATCAGCCTTACAGACCTGGGTGAAGGAAATGCTTCATTAAGTTTGGTATTTTACGTTAGGCCTTGTTGTTTGCTGGATATAACTTGATATTAAATAAAAAAAATACACATTTTGTTTCAATACAATTTTATTATATATAGAATATAGCAGACAATAGATGGCAAATAGTCAGTCAAAGTCTTTGCAAAAGTAAGAGTAGTTAGCATTTTTTTTAAAAAAGAGGAAAACTCAATCTTTTCTTTCTAAGAAGTTCGTTAATTCTATCTCTTATTTGCTTCTTGTTGCGGGCTGTGGGTTGGAATTTCCTAGCAACAGCATCGGAAATTGCTTGACGCAGATTGGAAGGCAGTGCGTTTTTCCCCCTGGAACCGTCATAGTTCACCGAACCTGCCCAGTTCTGGTAAACATTGTGTGGAACCAACCTTTTAAACAAATCAACAGCAAATCGATCTACCCTTGGTCTGCCCTCTGTTCCTGTTGAATTCAGATATAGTTCTTTCTCTTGCTCGATGGACACATGATTTAAAGTCACATCAGGAATGATCACCCCATGTATGAGAGACCGGCGAACAGGATGATGAGAACGCGAAGCGTTTCTTGGTGTTTCAGGCAATCTCGAATAGAATGATGAAACTGCTGAATGTTCTTGTGAGTTGTTGGACAGAGAAGACATTAAATGTTCCAGAACTGGTGAACTGTGGAAGTCGAGTATTGAACCAGTTGCCAGTTGTTGGTTTGCAACATTTTCCGGATCAATCTCCACTTTAACGGCATGGTCGGTCAGGGCTGTTGAGGCGGCTGGTGGAAAGCCAAAATCGACATCGTCCAAGCGTCCGATGGTTGATGTGGAACGGTCTCCAGCAGGGTCATGGATTAGAGCCTGATCTGCTGTTGGCAGATGTGACGTTATCTTCTCCTTCAAACCTGCTTCCAAGCCACTAACCAATCTGGCCTGCAAATTCAGACGGCTACGTGTCACAGCCGATAACTGCTCCTTTGAACTGCTGGCTACAGCAAGGCGCCGACGTTTGATCACTGTAGCCTGTAAAAGCCAACATAAAAAGCATTCAATACCTTTATCACACCACTGACATGTACTGGTTGTTTAATGGTGTTGCAAGAAAAATACATACTGTTTTCTTTTTTACGAGCCGGGTGTTCACC
This sequence comes from Leiocassis micropogon, assembly GCA_028565275.1. Lineage (NCBI taxonomy): Eukaryota > Metazoa > Chordata > Actinopteri > Siluriformes > Bagridae > Leiocassis > Leiocassis micropogon. The sequence goes on along the minus strand of JAOVVA010000026.1, from coordinate 21,291,680 downwards.
GTTTTTTTTGTGTTTTGGGACGACTTGATCTCTTTTCCAGAAAGCTGTACAGACAACATAAGAATTAGCATACAAGTACAACAAAATCTGAATGTCAAATAAAGTCAGTGGAAAAATCGGTAACTGAATAACTACTGTACAGTATATTAAAAGGCTTTCTTACCCTTTGTTTTTTTGCCCGCACAAACGGCAACATTCTTCGTGGAATAAAACGTCTTTGCCTCCATGTCTGTTGCTACTAATATCTGTAGGAACTGCAAATGCCTACAGTGGTTTCGTTCGATATGTTTTATAGCTTAGGACCTTCCCTATGAATGTCTGCACCGATCACTACCCATTAAAATGTTGAATTTGAATTAAAATGCCACAAATGTTTAGCCCATGGGTAAACATGACCAAATTACAGCATAAACACCAGAACACGAGGATTTAAGAATTTAATTATGTCTTCTGATGGTGCTCAATGTCGACACATTTTTACGTTTTTAACGAAGATATTTTGACAGATTCATGAATCAGGACATTTGCATAGTTACTGTCCTACTATCCAGGACTTACCAAGCCTTCCTTTGTTTTATCCCTGTTAAGACATTACAAAAACTATATGACAAACTTTTTATTATGAATTTTAAAGCACAATTTAGGGCATCTCATTTCATATTTCATATTATGAACATAATTTATGTATTAAACTTAAAAAATATCAAATCCAACTATGAAGATGAACCGAGCGGGCGGTAGAGCTCTGATTAGACTACGTAAGAAATAGGCTCAAAATCCCGGAGCCCAAACATCATTTTAATTACATTTTTAAATTAACAAATATTGTAAGTAAACAACAGTAGCACAAGTTAAGGAAAAAAAATATTTAGACAATAAAAAAATAATTCTGCATCTATTTAGGTGTGCCACTGTTGTATTGCCACAAGTTATATTGCTCTTTGTCAGGGTAAATCGTTCAGTGACAACCCCGTAAATTTCCATGCTCTGTAAAACTGTCGGTGTACTGTAGGTACATCTGCGTGAATAAACCAAGATGCACGTTTCTTAGCCCCACCCGCGTCAAAATGGCGAATTCAGAGAACATTTTTTTAATCCCTGCAATGGAAGAGTCTGAGAATTTCTTTACCATAGCCTGTTTTGTAGTGTTTTTAATCACTCTATACACAACCTATGATTTCTTTATGCTATTTTACAAATGGAATATTTTTTATGTTACACTCTAAAAACTGCTGGGTTAAATGTTAATGTGCTGGGTTATTTTATTTGATCCAACCAGTGGGTAAATTAACACTCTTGCTGGCTTGACACTTTCCATTTGATTTAGTAGATAGAACCATTTTGTTGTAACTTCACATAATGTAAATACAGTAGATTGCCTGAAATAACCCAGAATTTTGACCCAGCATAAACAATCCAATGATGTGTTTACAGAAAACCAGCATTTTTTTAGTGTACTACTATGACTACTAATAATGATAATGTATGGAGAAAGCGCAGCCAAAGCGTTGTATTCAGCGAGTAGCATATATTTTTTTGTTTGTTGCATTTCTGGGGGAGTATGTCTGCAGTTTTATCGATAAATCTGCTCATATCTGCGCACGCGTTTATCAGCCTTTTGATCAAAAAGTGCGCACGCGCAACTCACTTTCACTTTGCAAAAGGCAGTGTTTATTGTTTAGTGTATATTTAAAGCGCATGTACACAATAAAACAATATTGTTTTAGGCTAACTTATCATACACTTTCGTATTCTTTGTTTGTACTTCATCTTTTTGCACACACGCGCGGGCATGTTACAATAATAATAATAATAATTATAAATTCACAGCACTACCACTAATAATAATAATAATTATTATTAATATTTGCTTGCTGTCAATGGGCGCTTAAGAGAGATTAACACATTTTCGGCTTCAGTAGACACACAATACCGCAGATTGAAAGATGACTGCCCCCCACAGGTAATGAACATCCTGTTCACAGCTTCCCACACTGCAAGGTTGATCAGCATGAATCCACTGCTCCATAACTGACACAAGTCCAGACAATGGTTTGCAGATGAGGCACAAAGATTTTACTTTATGGAGAAATGTCCTCTGGTTTGATGAGAGAAAAATCTAACCGTTTGGTCATAATGACCAGTGTTATATCAAGCAGGCTTTCAAGATGAACAACACCATCTGTGCCAAGAACACCAAGCATGGGATGGTAGCATCATTGTGGAGGTCTTTTGCTGCAGGAGTGACTGGTGCAAGTCACAAAATAGATAGCATTATGAGGAAGATAGATCATGTGGATATACAGTATGTGAAGCAAAATCTCAAGATATCAGCCAGGAAGTTAAAGCTTGGCTGCACATGGGTTTTTCTTATGGATAATCACCTCAAGCATAGTTTAAACGTGGTGGCAAAATGGCTTTAGGACAATAAGGTCGAGGTATTGTAGTGTGACCTCAATCCAATAGAAAATGTGTGAACTGAAAAAGTGTGTGAGGGGAAACAAGGCCTACACATCTGACTCAGCTACACCAGTTCTCTCATGAGAAATGCACTACAATTCCAGCAACTTACTGTAGGCAGCTTGTGGGAGACTACCCAAAATTAAATGATATACACACACAAACAGACACACAAACAAAGACGCAAAAAACATACCACTTCATTTGTAAGCTGGCTCTTTTTCTTCTTTTTGTCATTAAGACTATCCTGTAGCCCCAAATTCTTCTTTTGTTTCTTTTGCTTCTTTTCCACAATATTTGTCTCCATGAGGCTCTGTTCTCCTTCTTTGTTGTCATTTTGTCCAAACTCTTTCATCAGCATTAGCTGCCTCCTGTTCTCCTCCACAATCCTCTCTCTTTTATGCATCTTCTTGTGGGACTTCAACCAACCGGCCAGCAGATACACCTTGCCACACTCTCTGCATGGAAATCTCTTTTTAGACTTTTTGACTCCTTTTTTTACCGAAGATTCCTCAGGGACTGGGTTCGGTTCCTCTGGGACTTTGTTGGTGACGGTTTCAGTTTCATTACTGATGGTTTCAGTTTCGTTATTGATAGAGTTATTAGTGATAATTATTTTAGTTTCTGCGTTTGTTTTTAACTCCATAGTGATGCTTTGAGATGCAGCAGGTTCGTTTTTGGGTTGCTCATTGACTGTTTCTGTAGTTTCAGTTTCTTCTAATGAGTGTTCAGCAATTTTGTTTTGCTCATTGCCACCCTCTGATGATGACGGCTAAACAGGTTTACAGAAATGGGAAGAGAAATAGATTTTAAAACATTAGTGTACTTTTGCGTAATGGTGGGAGAAAGAAATATTTGTACATTATTGATTTTATTTAATATACTTGTAGTACATAGATCAACTTCATATTTACATAATGTCTTTGAGATTGTACTTTTAAACATAAACCAAAAAAGAATGTATTCATAAGCAAAAACAAAATACACACAAATAAAAAATATATTTGTGTACACATTATATGACCAAAAGTTTACGGACACCTGACCATCAGACTACTATATGGTTGAAAAAAACTTTGGGCACAAAACTAGATGCATACAATTGTACAAATCATCACTGTATACTCTAGCATTACAACATTCCTTCCCTAAAACTAAGAGGCGACCAACTGGACCAACCCACTGGATACCTTGGGATGCACCCCCCTGACCTCCTCACCCGAAATCAGCAACTGACATCACTAATGTTTTTTGTGGCTGAAGGACCACCAATGTGCAGAGCTACAATTTAAAAACCTCGAATGAGTAATGCTTTTTTTTTTTTTTTTAAATCAGGAACAGAAAATTACATTAATGATGGTCAGGTGTCCACAAACTTTTGGCCATGTTCTGTGTGATATCTATAAAAAGATAAAAATATCATTTCACATCTTAAGCTGCATTTACTCACAAAAGTTTAGTATATAGATTATAGTCTGTAAAAGAGCTGGTCAATATATGCATACACTGTATGAGTTAACAATAATAAAAAAAAAAAAACTAACCTTGGTAATGACACGCCGAGTCCTTCTCTTAGTAGAATTGGGCAATATGGCATCAGAATGAATGTCACTTTTTTGTTGGTTAAGTGTATGACTCCGGATATGTGGTGCAAGCCACCCTTCACGAGCAAAAACCTTATCACAGTACGGGCAAGCAAAGATTTTCTTTAGTACGTGAGCTTTGCTGCTTTCAGTAGCTACCTCTTTCTTCGGCTATATAGAAAAAGAAAAGAAAAGTCAATAATCAGAAAGCAGTCAGTCTACAGAAAAACTTTTCCAAAAAAGGAGACAAGTAATGAACAGCATGTTTCAACCTACATTTGAAGGTGACCTATTATGCAAAATTCACTTAAGTCGTTTTTTATATACAGTGGAACCTTGGAGTACGAGCATAATTCGTTCTGGAAGCGGGTATTTCAAAACACTCGTAATCCAAATTGAATTTTCCCATAAGAAATAATGGACACTGAAATTATTTGTTGCACAGCCCAAAAAAATTCAAACATAAAAATAATTAACACAAAATATGAAGTAAAAATAAAACAAATTAACCTGCATTTTACATAAAAAAAATAAATAAAATAAATCCCGACAGATAATTATTCGCAGGCGCTGTGTATGTTTATGTGTGTGTGAAGCTAAAGTAAGGAACCCCTCCCCTCTTCCCCTTCTCCACTCTTTTCACACACACGCGTGCACACAATGGAAACACTGTTTTATCGGAAAAATAAACAAAAATCTCTCTAATGACACTCGATTGAGCGACACACTAACGGAATCACTGCTGTAAAGTAAAAATAAAACAAATTA
>JAOVVA010000026.1:21276095-21286769 GCA_028565275.1 Leiocassis micropogon | reverse complement strand
GTGTGTGTGTGTGTGTGTGTGTGTGTCTGTGAAGGCGAAAGTAGGAGGGGTCTGTGTGTGTGTGTGTGTGTGTGTGTGTGTGGGGCACGGTGTCCAATAACGCGCGCGTACACAGACACAAAGAGCAGGCTGATACAGAGAGAGAAAATGGATTTTTAACGTCTCTAATGAGACTTGCTCTCGCTTTACACACGCGCTGTACACATGTAGTCAGACACAAAATGAAATGTTTTTTACGCACACACGTGGTCACAGTCTTATAGTAAACAGTACACGCGTGCACGGATGTTGATTATACCAGTAAGAGACGCGCATTAAGACCCAGAAGGGGAAACGATTACCCACAATTCCGCAGCGCAAGAGAGAGAAAAACCGTTGGCTCAGTTGTGATCATGTGACGCTCTGCATCAAAACAAGAAGTGCATGCGTGATACATGATACTCGGTACTCGTAAACCAATACTTGCTCGTTTTCCAAGACAAAAAAGTATTTAAAAAAACTTTGCTCGTCTTGTGGAACACTCGCAATCTGAGGTTTCACTGTATTTCGGTGTGTGCAAAACAAAATGTTAAAGAAACATCCCCTGCTTTTGCTTCTTTTTTTTGCATTTTTGTATTTACCAAGCTTCAACGAGTCATTTAGATTTTCACTCTAATGTGACCTCATATGAGGGGAACCAGCCTATTTCAGTTGAAGCATTAACACAAAATAATAACCGTTAACAGGATGATGATTATGATGATATTTAGGAGACACTAAATGAAAGGAAAGCTGCTTCCAAACATTTTATTAATTTATTTCTTTTTGTCAATTATTTTGTTTATGCAGTACCTCTTCTGAGACCTGGGGGGCGTCCTTCAGGTTGTTAGTTTGAAGCTGTTTCTTTTTCTGCCGCTTACGTTCTCGTTCATGTGACTTCAAGTGGAAGGTGAGCCAACAAGAGCGAGCGAAGATCTTCTTGCACTCAGGGCACTGAAACAATCTTTGACCTATCGCTTTTGCCTTTTCCACCTCAGTTTCGTTGTTTCTTATTACCTGAAAGAAAATGAAGTTAAGTGTGTGTGAGGGGTTACCATGGGTTCCAGTTTATATTCTGTTCTTAAATACAATATATGTATTTACCTCTGATACCTCTGATATCTATTTACCTCTGACACGTAAATAGGTTTGATTCTGATAAAATTTATAGTAGGTTCACTGCAATTGTCAGAAAGTGCAACTTTACTATAAAAGTATATTACATATATAGTATGTACAGTATAATTGTTTACTCGTTTCTTCAGAAATACAATTCTTTTTCTGCAAAAAAACAAACAAACATGGAGATGCCTTCCACACGTTGGCTTTTCCTTATGTGAATTGTCATAAGAATTTAGTGTTGTCATGATTTTTAAATTTTTGCCAGAAGATGATCCCTAAACAGACATATAAAATCATTTTTGTCATTTATAATAATCAAAACTCAATTTAACTAAGCATGCTATGAAATATGCTGACTTGTAGTGACTCAAAACTACACTATACACTAAGTCACCTCTAATCTGTAACCGCCTCTGTATATTTTTAAACCTGATTAGTCTAAATGGCAAAGTGACTTTATACATACAATATTTTGAATTACAAACAAATTTAACTCTCAAGATATACATACATAAGGTTTGTAAATTTGTAATATTTACACACTTTTGGTTTTTGCACACTTTATTGTAGCCTGCATTTATTTTAAAATGCATTAAAAGGACATTTCGGTCATTTAACTTTGATTTCTTTTTGTGCAAACACATTAAACATCACAAACACTAATCTCTTATCTAAAAGTATTCTAGGCCAATTCACTTCAGACTAGGCTCAACTGCATTAAGTATCTTGATTATCTTGTGATGGTTCTAGAATTTGACTGGATGTGATTTAGAAAGGCACACACACCTGTGCGTATGCGGCCGGACAACTTACGGTGCAAATCAAATCAGTAATCAAATAAGAGTCTTTGAATTACTTCATCAATCAGGTCTTTACTGTAGAGGAATTAGATGGACTCTGCTCTGAAGTGACAAAAATCTTTTTCTAGGATGTCCCTTTTAATAGTAATGAAAACCTGTGATAAGAGGCAGATGATTTGATGACAAAATATTATTTATATTATTTGATAATACATTATTATGTGTGTTATATTTATCGCCATTTTTTTAACACTGCGCTACTATTTTATTAGCAGTTGGATAAAACATTTCATATATTGTAAAAATGTCTTCGAATAGCATGAAAAGGTATTTTTCTCTCTCACCCTTCACATACATTCATGAGTACTTTATTAGGAACACCCATACACCAGCTCACTCATGCAATTATCTAAATCACCCAATTGTGTGGCCGCGGGAATAATGCATAAAATCATGCATAGACTGGCTTAAGATACTGCTCACATCCGCCATCAGAACTGCTGATCTCCTGTGATTTAGCATCAATTATTGCTTGAAAGCCACACTCTATTTGAGTATTATTGCTGACCATGTGCATGCATTCTTGCCCAAACTTTTGCATCTTTTAATGGCTAACTTCAGCACGATAATGCACAATGTTACAAAGTAAAAGTCGTCACAAACTGGTTTCACAAACATCACAGTGTTTTTCAGTGACTGTCCCAGTCACAGAATCTGACTCCAGTAGAGCACCACTGGGATGTGGCAGAACAGGGGATTTGCAGTATAAAAGTGCAGTTGAAAAACCTGCATGAATTGTGATGCGATCATGTCCACATGGACCAGAAAATTAAAACATATCCACCATTTTGAAGACTGAGAGCAAAGGGAGTTAGCATAGTGTTCCTAATAAACTGCTTAATGAGTGTATATACATATAAATTCCTAAACAGACGCAAAACCGTATTTATTAATTACATTTATTGATTACATTATAAAATTATGATATGCTTGGAAAGGGTTTTACTAGGACGTTTTTTATATTTTGAGATGGAACAAATAACAAAAGAAACCAGGAGGACAAGCTGGCACATCATTCTCTCCATAGTCCACACACTTAATCTTTTGAATAGGAACTCTGAAAAGGAAAACAACTTACAGTAAATCAACTACGTCACAGAAGTAGAATGAGTAAAAATGAGTAAAAGTGAGGTGTGGAGATTCTTACCGTTGTCCAGATCTCTTGAAGATGGTGCTGAATTTTCAGATCATGTGGTTCCTCATCATAGTGTTGCTTTTCTTATTCTCTTATTCTCATTTTAACCATTTATTGTATAAAAGTGATAAAAAAAAACAACACCAACAATGCTTTTCATTTGTAATACCAAGGTTTAAAAGAACTGTCAAATGCCATTAATAATAATAATAATAATAATAATAATCATCATCCATTGCTTATCAGTTAATGCCTAAATAATAATCACTAGAGATGGGGGAAATCGAGTTATGAATCGCGATTCTTTTGTGTGGAGAATTTTATTTTTTTTACACTTATAATAGAGATGAACCAATCGATCAGCCAGTTACCAGTATTGGATGGTTTTTAGTCTGACTAGCCATGACCGGCGCAAAAGAAACGCATTTTCATGATGTTACGTTATCAAAAAACGCACACGTTAAACACCTCTGATCTGGAACTTCTCCACCCTTTTTTCACCTGCATCACTATTGTGATGGCTTTATTATTAATTATAATTAATTATAACTTATTGTCATTATTTTTCATTATATAATTAAATATTATTATAGCTAATTGCCGTCATGTCCTCCATGCCCTTACCTTTGTAAGATGTGATCCGCTGTCTGCTCTGTCAGCGTCATCCTGTACATTTTGTTCATCTTGATTCAGAATTGGCTTTCTGTGGGTCTTCATATGGACCGCCAGCCGTGATACATTAGTGAAGGCCTTGTTACACTGCAGGCACTGAGCTGTCTTGGGCTTTTCTCTTCCTTGTTTAGCTTTAAGGCCTACAGGCTTGGCCGCACTGGTTTCAGAGAGCTTGCTGCTGCTGCTGGTGTGTTCACTGGTTTCATCTGATGCCTCGCTTGGCTCTACTTCAGGGCCAGAGGGGCCAGCCCTTGATGAGATACCGACGTTAACCCATCCAGTACTCTGCTCTGTCTGCTCCGAGCTGTCAGACAGATCCTCTATGAATTCTCGTGATGTCTACATGGGAATGAAACGATTATTATGTGACAGTTGCACGGACTCAAATGGGGTATCTTTCTGAGCTCTAACCCAGATTAGTCCTGGTCTGCCAAGGCAATCTATTGATGTGCTAATTGTTTCTTCACAATGGTTATTGGTTTGTTATAACCAAATATTAACACAAAAGATTTGCTTCATGTCACATCAACAATGACTTTTACTACATTTCATCATTCTCTTGAATGCATTAATGTTAAATGAAGCAAAAATTTGCACATACCTTAGAAAGGCCCCGTAACTTCTTCTTTCGTTTCTTGTCGCCGTAAAAGCATGTTTTACGCCTCCGGTACGTATAGGGCCTCTCGGCCGAGTGGACACGCATGTGAAACATCAGTCTCTGCTCCCTTCCAAACACCTTACCACAGTCCGGGCAGGCAAAGGACCTCCTCTGGCTCCTGTTCCTTGCCATGGTGGACAGAGTAGGGTCAAAGTCTAGAGGAGCCATATAGCTTTGTGCCGAGTCCCATACAATACCGTCAGGGACACTGGCATCTACAGGAGCACTGGTACCAGGATAAACCATTTCCATATCGGTAGTGCATACTGATGCTGTGAGACTTGTGTCAGGTCCATATAAAGGGAAATCAGAGGCGTCGACTGGCTCCGTTTTGATAATTAGGGATTCTAGTGTTAGTGTCTCTGTCAGACTGGCCTCACCTGGGACAGCAGTGGGATCTGTGAGGCATAGAAATAACAGAAGATAAAATAAAACACATTTAAGTTACTTCATGTTCAGCTACTTCTTGTAACACAAAACTCCTGAATTCAAGAATGCCCATGTAATATGAGAGTGTACACTAGGGGGCAATGTTTCGTTTAATAAACCAGAACATACTCGAACAAAATGGTCAAAGAGACAAAGAGCGTTCTCTTGAGCCAAAACAGAGGGTTTGGGGTCTCACTGTAGAAATAAAAAAAAAAGCCAAGATGGGTTTAACTTTGGGTTAAAAAATGCAGAGGAGAAAAAAGAAACACTTACAAACCAAATTCCCACCCAAAGTGTATTTGCTTTGTAAAAAAAAAAAGCTCCCTCACACTTGTACTCATATATGTACATATGCCACAATATCAACAATATGCTGCTTCTCCTTTCTTAATGAAAATTTTATGCACCATTCTCTATTTTATGCACCTCTAACAACCATTCAGACTTCTATTTATCCATTTATGTTCAATTCAAATGCAGAATTTCCCATTATTTTCAAATGAATCTGCACCCATCATTGCATGTATGATGAAGTCCCTTACTAGATCATTGTTCCACTACCGGGGATTAAAGTGTCAAGATGAGGGAGAGCTGAACTCAAAGACATCTTTGCATTTTGGCAAACAGACTCACAGAATTGCCAGTCTACAGGCAGGAAATGCACGGAAATTCTAAATGCTTGTACATATTATAGAGACACACGAACCTAAAACACATTCAGATTTAAATATTTAATATCCAGTAGTCGTGCCTCTGCTGTCTTACATCACTCAGAAAGAGAGGCCTGAAGAACTTCACTTTTTAAACACCAAATTACTTTGGTGTTTAAGATATATTGAAAGTAATCCATCAATAAGAAAAAAAAAGAATTAAATTTATCAAATAATTATGAAAATAATTTGTAAGATGCATACCAAAATATTAAATAACTATGAGTTTTATAGTATTGTTTGAGTTTTAATAAAAATATGTATTTATATATATTTTAATTCAAAGAATCACAATAAATGTATAGTTTAGTACAGTTTACATATTTCATTTGGGTCTGTTTGCATTTTGTGCAAGATTTAGTGAAAACCATAGCACCATGGGTCCCTATAATGTTATCCTAGAAGACCGGAAGCAAGAAGAAAAGGGAGCCACTTACAGCCGGTGCCAAGAGGAATCATTAATTAGGGATAAGTGAGATTTAATGTTTATTTATTTAGGTATTTTATATTTTACTTCACTTAAATATCTTTTCTAAATGTTTTGATGGTTTTAATATGTAAAAATATAATTATAGTGTTAATAAGTGGTAATATTGGTCATATTTTTGGGTGGCTGGAACGGATTACCTGAATAGGGAAAGTGCGTTATGCAATACGAAATTTCACCTTAAGAACTCGCCTCTGATTAAATTCGTATGCCGTGGTACCGGTGTATATTTTAATGCCTGAATGTTTAAACATAGATTTAAATATTTATTTAATTAAAAATATATATATATATAATTACAACATGGCAACACCCCATCAAAATATATTTTTATATTTATATTTTTTTTGCATAAAAGTGCATGAATTAATCTTCATCATATTTCTGGTTTTGTGCAAATGTAAAACAAAATAAAGTTTTTTTTAGATATTAAATATTATTAAGGTATTTATTTCGTCGCTTTACAATCCCTATAAAGCATTTTGTGTGTCTGATTCTTTGTAAATTATGTGCGAAAATATAGGGCTAAAAACTATTATCCTTGATTGGTGAAATTATCATTAAAGACAAATTAATAATTGTATTATAACTGCACAGTTAATAAGACCGCAAGTTTTCTCCTAACCGCCAAAAAGGTGGGAAAAAAACCGTATGAACAAAGGAGTCATGTGATTCATGGAAAAGAACCGACTCACATGAACGATTCAAATCCGACACCGTTATTTAGAAGCTAAAACGACACAACAACAAGACAAGATCAAGTCGGTAACATTGGCTTCAAGAACAATGTAATGAAACATTTTCCGTTACTCTGAGTGGAACAGTGCAGGTTATAGTGTGTGTTAGATGAGGGCCGGCGCGCATTGTGCAAAAGCCGGACTGTAACCCCTCGTGCAGAAACGAGCTAATAATAGCAGAAAGAGCTAGCTTAACGCTGGCTAAACATTAAAATAATAATTCTGTAACAATTAGGAAGCGCGCTGGTGGTTTATGTGACAGGCTGAGCTTGTAAAGGGAGAAAAAACGCCGAGTTGGCCCCCTGCTCAGTACCTGGCCAGTCGGTCGGGTTTTCGCCCTCCATCCAGCGGAGCCTCCGTCTGAGCACCTCGTTCTCTTTGCGCGCTCGCACCGTCTCCTCTTCATACTCCAGCACCGTGCCGCCCACCATCTCCATGATCTGCTCCACCGCCGCCATCAGCCGCTCATTCAGAGCGCGGTGCAACAGCTGCAGCTTGGTCATGTTGGGCTCCAGAATTAACCAGAGCCTGATTTGAAGCAGGATTTAATAATAACTAGCTAGCTATCGTCGCGTTAGCGCAGCTCTTCTTCCTATGGCAGTGTAGCGCTCACCTACTGTGTGCAGTGTCGGGATCTTTACTGACCCCTAGCGGACGGAGCGCAGTAAACTTGCAGCAAAAATACAGTACAGTACAGGGTGGCACAAACATCTCCATAATACGGGAAAGCAAACTCACTCACTCATCGTCTATACTGATTTATCCTGTTTATCCTACATATCCAGCCTATAAATGCAGTGCACACACACACACACACACATTCACACACTACATGCATTTTTTGGGAACACCAATCAGCCTAACCTGCATGTCTTACCAGGAGGTGAAGGCCACAGTGCTAACCACTATGTAGTGTGCAATCTGAAGTACAATTACATCCATAACACCAGATCATCATTGTTCATTATGAAAGGGAGACTTAACCATGTGTGTATTTGCAAATACAGTAAATGCCAGTAATGCATAATGCACACTATCTTGAGATCATCAAAGCTGCTTATTATTATTATTATTATTACTACTATTATTATTATTATTATTACTACTACTAAAATTAATACTTAAATTGGGTGTGTTAGAGCATGGAGAACATTTTGTCCAGATAATTGGAAACATTTTTAAATCCAAGTCAATTTAAAGGAATAAACATTTTTTTAGAATTTATTTAAATAATAATTCATTAACACTATTTCCCATAACAAAATGAAAAAAAAAAGGATTTAACTCGAACCCTGGAGAGTTTTCTAAGAAAAAAGAAGGCATAAAACCCATTCGATATTTTCCCCACAAATATCCTAATACACTTTTTATAACAATTTGTTACTGTTGTAAAAGAAACCTGGCCAGAACTTTTGTATTTTTTATCCCTTTCCCATTAAATCAGCCTGTTGCAGGTTGCAGTGTATAAATGGAAAAAATGTATAAATGCAGGTTCTATTACACAACAGTGTTTCTAGGCCATTTACAATCATGTAGTAACAAAGACACATTTGGAATGATAATGCAGGGCAGCCGGAGTGGACTAGTTTCTCTTTATTTGAATATGCAGTTTATTCATCCACTGCAAATAAAGCAAATTGCATCAAAATACTGACCAAGCCCTGTACCTAAGTGACACTTTCCCTCTGATGGACAGTAAAATGTTTTAAATTCACTTTTAGGGGAACGGAAAACTTGAAATGAAAACACTTAAATGAAAACTTAAGTGTGAAAGCATACCAAAGACAATAGCAATATTTATTGTATGACCAAAAAAAAAACTTTTTCCAAGGTATTTCCTGGTTGATATTTTACTATTACTGAGCTAGCAGCACTGTTAGATATTACACTCTGAACCTTTAATTAAGCTGCTAGTTTGAGCAGAAATCCTGCAATTAATTTGGTCCCAGACAAACAAATTTATTGCATATATACAGTGTCTGAAGATTCACTCTCTGCATTTTTAGTTTATTGACAAAATCACAACCCTTTGACATAAAAAACTCATCTCCCTCAAGAAAAAGTTTTATTTTAAATTCCTGCTTTCATGAGCATATGAATATATTATCGTCTTTTTACTTTACTGAGCCTCTGAGGGTTTTCCAAATAACTACATTCCACCTAAAAAAAAGGATCATTTATGCTACTGTAGCTTTGAAAAGACTGATGTAGCTGTTCTTTCTTTGCAGTTTTGCAGCCTCAGCAATCCCTCATAAACAGTTTTTTTTTTAGTGACGGAGGCACAAGCACTGCAAACCGATTTGAAGGTACGTGATAAGTAAAACGAGGGAAACGAGAAAAAAATAACAAGCATTGCATTATGTTGTATCGGGTGTTAAACAAGATACAAATCTTACATGTCATCAGAAGAAGTGCACGGTGAGGTCAGAAAAAAAGAGCAAACTTCATCAGGATACAGTTGTGGTCAAGCATTTACATACACTCATCATAAATGTGATAGACAAATTGGGCTTTTAGGCTCTCACCTGGGATTTCATTGAGGCAGAATGTTTGGACGAAGTTTTGGGTTTTGTAATATCAACACAGGATCATAATTATGCAAATAAGGTCAAAAATATACAGTACATCCACCCACTTGGATTATTTATTCATTGGTGTAAAAAAAAAAAACCCTGAAATGTCTTTTATTTTCACCTTCCTGTTAGTGACCATGATGCACTACAGCTTGTAGCTTCTCTGTTTTCTTCTGAGTTAGTTTAACAGCATTTATTGAATTGACCCACAGATAATACAATGGGAGATTCCAATGAGCGCAGGACAGATCTGAGAAAGAGGAAAGTAGATTTACAGTCTGGAACATCTCTTAGAGATCCCAAGATCAGGTCAAACAACTGTATGGAGCACAAGGTACTGGGAGGTTATTCCTCAGCTGAGAAAATAGGTTAGAATGGTCAAGAACAACCCAGGAACCACGAAAGCACAGGCATCATCTGGAAGATTCTGGAACACCAGTGCCACTGTGTACAGGTAAGTGAGTTTTACATCATCGTGGACTGAAGGGCTGCCTTCAAAGTAAGAAGCCTCTGTTCTGAAATCAACATCTTCATGACTACATGGACAAAGAAAAAGCCTTCTAGAGGGGAGTTCTGACCTGAGGTAAAGTACTCTGCAAAAGTGTTAGACACATGCAAATAAATTCTGTAATGCAAGGATGCCTTAAAAAAGAAAAAACCTATAAAGCCCAGTAAACAGTAATAGAATAGAATTCAGTTAACAAAGTTAGCATTTGGTGTAATGCCGCTTTGAGGACTCTTTCGTGTCAGGTACAATTTGTTGAGTTTATAAGGAAATTAGCTACCAAGTTTTACTGAGCATCCTACAGAACCACCCACAGTTCTTTGACTGTTGCACCTGCTTCTTTTTTGCATGCAAACCCAGCAGCTTCCATTATGTTTTCTTTTTTCTAAAAAGTAGTATAATGCTTCTTTCTTTTCTGGCACTCAAATATATATTTTTTCTTTTAATTTTGTGACGGAATACTGATGTTTGAAAATCAAAAATTCGGCCCCAAGAACCTGCTGTTAAGCATGGTGGTGGTAGCATCATACTTTGGGGATGTTTCGTTGCCAATGGAACTGGTGTATGGATTAAAGTAAACGTCGGACTACCTCAAAGTTAAGCAGAATACCCTCAAATCATCAGCTAGAAAGTTGGAACTTGGACAAATATATATATATATATTTTCAATTTTCTCCCCAATATTAGTCGAAGCCAATTCCTCCCTGTCACTAGGGGGCTCCCACATTAAGGCTACTACTACCACTCAGTCGGGAGGGCGAAGACTAT
>JAOVVA010000026.1:21218794-21237407 GCA_028565275.1 Leiocassis micropogon | reverse complement strand
CACACATACACACACACACACACAGTGCATCCGGAAAGTATTCATAGCGCATCACTTTTATATGTATATAAAAAACACTCCAGTAATATTCACAATACACATGGCCTAACAAAGTATTAGAACTAGAAGGATTTAGTCAATGAACCTGTCCAACAGGTCTTTGGACTAAAGAAAGAAAATACAACTGTAAGGTTTTCTGATATTGTGTAAGCTTTCCCATGTCTCCATGTCCATAAAACATCATCCTTCCTCTT
This sequence comes from Leiocassis micropogon, assembly GCA_028565275.1. Taxonomy (NCBI): domain Eukaryota; kingdom Metazoa; phylum Chordata; class Actinopteri; order Siluriformes; family Bagridae; genus Leiocassis; species Leiocassis micropogon. Next base: position 21,237,153 of record JAOVVA010000026.1, on the reverse strand, counting down.
TCGCTTCCTCATTTCATATATGGCAAAAACCTCCTATAGTCTGTGTCTGGACGAATTCATGCAAAGTGCTCGCTGGAACCCTTTTGTTTAACCGAAATAGGCAAATATGCTTCCCATAGTCGTTCTGTCTCTGGGTCTCTATATGACTTACATGTTAATGACTTTTGTTCTTTTGCCAGCAAAAAACAAACAAAACAGGATGTATGTGACAGAGGGCACATGGTCATGATACATGCGTGTGCCCCCTCTTCTCAATCAGGGTCCAGGAATAGTTGAAACAAGGCAGAATTCATACTGGATGGGCTACGATCAGAAGACATCTTGATCAGAGGACAAATACTCTCATTTTCCAAATTTGATCTTCACTCACACACTCATTCACGCGTTAGAGGCAACCAAGTGTAGGCAATTCACCTACTTGCTGGGTTACCCTTTTTTTCCTGGCATAATTGATATAAATGAAAAGAGGATGCACATTGGCTTCATGTTGCCCTACATGTCTAGGGTTATGGGTTTGAATAATCTCTCAGGTCTGTGTGCATGGAGTTGGTCTGTTCTCCCCTGGCTTGGTGGGTTTCCTCCGGGTACTCTTGTTTCCTCCAGTCCAAAGACGTACTGTGTAATCTGACCGGCGTTTCCAAATTGCACGAGTGGGTATGCTTGCGCTTTGTGATGAGTTGGTACCACATCCAGAGTGTACCGTACCATGTGCACCAAGTTCCCTGGGACAGATTCTAGGCACACATGACCTTACACAGGATAAGCAGTACAGACAATAAATGGATAGTATACAAGAGAGCGCAACCCAACCTCCTTGGAGCATGAAGTAATAGGGCCACAGTTATACCCACTCTGCCACCACGCCACCCCTGGAAACCTTCTGTTTGTTGGAAATCTGACCCCAGCTAACAAGCCTACACATGTTATTCCAAACAATGGTTTTGGCATGGCGTAGGAAGATCAAATTTGAAAAAGGAGAATATTTGTCAAGCAGTAAGATCACCTCCTCTTAAAAGAAACAAAGTATCCTTTACACAAAAATGGATTTATTATTATTATTTTTATTATTATTATTATTGTCCACAATTTCCATTTTCCTCATCAGTTCTTAATTTGTGTCATACTGCTTAAAAAACCCCCTCAGATTTCCACCCAAGGAGAAGAAATCACAGATGCCCATGAGAAGCTAGGGTCATTGATTGTTGAGAGAACACCAACAGGTGTTCTTACAGGTGCAGTTTGGAATATGTTTGTTAATAGACAAGTATTAAATCACAGAATACAAGACACTATGATATTATTATGCACATATCTGATTCGTTTCTTTAGTTTAGGCCTCAATTTTAGATTTTTCTGACATGTGGTTTAGCTTTGTCCTTGGATCAAACTCCTAAAGAAAAGAGGCTCAGCTGTGTCGCTTTTCCTTAAAAAGAAGATCTAGTTTTTAAAAAAAAAGGTTTGTGGCTTTTGGACAGAAGAGAATGGATCTTTTCATTGCAGTGTAATTGACCTTGCCACGAGTGAAGGGCTTTAAAAATTATCAACAGCTTCTTTAATAGCGATATTCAAATCATTGTATCAAGGAATAGATTGTGACTATGTATCTTATATGATCATAACAGATCATGTTTCTCTATTATTTAGTGAAGATACAGCTGAGAAATATCAGTAAAACCTAACAACTATTTTCTTATAAAACTGCACAAATCTGTGTCTAAAACTCCTGATTTAAACAATGAGTTTTCACTCCAAATATTGACTGTTTTTTTATTACTCTTTATAGAAGTTTCTTTTATGCAGAAATGCATTAAAAAAATATATTTTGCTTATGCCATATTTTTGTATGTGCCCAAGACCTTTGCACAGTACTATAAGTAAAACAGTTGTTAGGTTTTACTAAGCATGTTGGAGAATATGAGTTCTTCTTTCTATTTTTATGCAAATCCCAGAAGCGTACATTAGGTTTTTGTTTTTTCCCCCCACTGAATTCCGTCTGTCTTGTACTATATGTTTTTTCCTTTACAGCCATGCATATATTCTCCTGCAATGTTATTTATTTATTAATTTTAAGTTATACATGCATATGGAAATACTGAATGATTTTTTACATAATTATGCAGACATGATAAACATATATAACAAAATTGGTACAGCATATAATATGGTGCCTAAGACTTTTGCACAGTACTGTATATAATGGTCAAAGCCAGAGGGAATATTAATCAAGCAAAACCACAATCGTAAGTCAAGTTCAGTCAGGATTAAAGACAGGACTTGCAATTCTGAACAAAAGCAATGGTTGTATTTCTAATCTATATGGCTACAGAGAAGAGAAACAGTGCAGGTAAACCTGGCACATATGGTTTAGTGATTGAGGGAATTGCTTTGGTAGGTTGCACAGCATCCTGTGTGGTAAGCAGATGTGGCAAGTAAAGTACAACTACTCCGTTATTGTGCTTAAGTATTTTTCATGCATCTTTACTTTACTTGAATGATTTCCGTATTTATTACTTTTCCTCACTGTATTCTTGCTGAAAAACTTGTACTTTTACTTCATACATCAAGTAAATAGACAATCTGCATTGGTTTTCTAACCTAACCGTAATCATTTACGTTGTCAACTTGCACCATATCAAACCAGACAATTCCACAAGTCCAAGTTTACAGGAATTTAGGTTATGAGGTTATGAAGGCGGAGCTTGATTAGCGCACAAATTACTTCAGCAGTGGGTCCCACCCACTTAGTCTTGGTCTGCAGATTCTCCTGACGTAATCCTGTCAGAGTTTGATTAGAAGTGATCTAATCGGAGTGATCTAATCATACTATCTGCAGACTTTCTTTTAGTCTTCCTTTAGAAAGTATGACTAGATTAGTACGATTAGATCACTTCTTGATACTCATTTCATATTTTCATATTCATAACTAATTACATTACAAAATTACTGTCTTTAAAAAGTAATCAGTTACATTATAGCGTTACTTTCTGACAAAAGTAATTAGTTCGAGTACTTTTCCATTGCAGAAAATGAAAACTCCTTTGTGATTCCTCATCCATGTTGTTTTAGTCAAGACCTTATAATTATTCTACCATCATCACTCAGCAAAGTTTGGCCCATAATCTGTTAACTACTAATACCCCTATCCCCGGTTTCGTGTGGTGTCCGTAAGTAAGGTTCCTCATGATTCACCGGGAGCTTTGGTGCTGTGATTAGGTTTCCATCTTTCCGCGCGTTGGTCCTCGCATAGTCAAACCACATAGGTGAGATAGGGGTATAACAGCAGGAATAACAGAGGGGGGCGGGGCTTGTAGGACTACACACACACACACACACACACACACACACACACACACACACACACACACACACACTAACGGATTAGGAATGACTGCTGTCTGGCTCACGGATTGCATAAATTGTCGGAATAATGGATTACATTTTTGAAAAAGTAACTAAATAACTGAGTACTTAAATGGCGGACATAATGCGTTAGATTACTCGTTACCTCAAAAAAGTAATCCAAATACTCTAATGTTTGATATGCTTTTTTTTATGTACTTAGGTAGCAGCATGATATTGTATCGGGTGGTCCCTGGTAATTCACATCCCTAGAGTGGTTACCTCTCATTATCCTGGCGGATGTAGGTCAGGGGTCCAACCTCAACCCGAGCAATGTTGGTGTTCTGATCCAACACATGGATGTAGTGGTGTGGAGGAATCCTGATGATTGAAGCATCAGTAAGATCGCTGTGCTCCAGGTGAGCTGCAGGTCTCTTCGACATGATCTGAGAGGGACAGAGGGGAGCGTTTATTGATTGTGAAGTCAATTATGTGATTGCTGACAATCAGTGATGAAACACTCAACCAAAATCCAATGGCATCCAGGATGTAAAGTGCTGACTCTGATAAAGCATGTATAAACTTTCTATAATAAAATAAACAATTATTCAGCTAAAAGTAAAGCAAAATGAAATGTTACGTTATTGTAAATATACAGTATGCGGGATAATTATGTTAGCTAAAACTTCTGTAAATACAAAAAGGTTGACTTGACTGTCACATGACAGTAATTATACAGACAAGTGTACCAATAGAGATTTGAAAAACAGCCAAAAAAATTCATCAATATTTAAATTCTGATTTCTCTTATATGCCAAGGCTTTAAAAAAATGCTTTTAATCATCAAAACCATCTTGCTACATAATGAGAATTTTTTTTTGTAATGGGCCATGTAATATCTTTATTACCGGGCACACCAGTAATATTTCTTATCTCTTTATAGCCATAGCAATATGATAAGGTTACTATGGAGGTGAAAGATTGTAAGACTGTAAATGAGTGGGTGACACTAGGGTTCACAGTGAACTTTGACTGTCAAACCTGATCACTGAACCACATAGCAAATTACATACATAAGCTTCTGTACAAAAAACATGCACACACCCACACCTGCCTTTCGCAAGCCTAAGAACAAAGAAAATTGCATTTTGTTCCCAGCCCTGACTATACTTACTCAAATGGCCCAGTGCAAATAAAGGTAGCTAAATGACAAGGTATTGTTTATTTGACCACCTGACATGTATAAATCATAAAAAGAAAAAAAAAGAAAAAAAAAGCAATAGGGCTAGGCCAAGCATGACACTGAGATCAAAGATTGCAGATAGACAGGTATGAATTATCAGTTAAGTTTGTTTTATCATAACTCACCCATAAAACACATTGTCACTTAGTCAGTATGGCTTAACAACCAAATTTTGCTAGGGTTCATACAGACTTTTCAAAATGACTAGCAAACTGTATTTTTGAAAAATTTGTTAAGTGAAGTCATTTATCAAAACATTTTTTTGAATGTTTAAAGGAAGGGGAAAAAATCATGCCATCATGCGATTCTTAACTTTAATTGCCTAAAGACCAAAGTAACAGGTTTTACACTGCAGTTAATTCTGTCACAGAATTATGCTGATTATTAATGCTGATTACATTATTATTAGTGAGCCTGCTGAGGATTTCTGCCTGCTATTTCTTTTTAAACATAAGAGCCTGAAGCAATAGTATGCCATGTCTATGTTCATAACATTCAAGGAAACTTACATAGTTCACTTCTCATAAGACTTTTGTTGTTACTTTATTCTTGAAATCTCATTTGAAATCTGATCAGTCTTTGGAATTTTTTTTTATATGCATCATGCTAATCAGGATTTAGTTCCCAGAAAAGAACAAAAAAAACATATATAGATTATACCATTTTAAATAGTTTAAAAGCAACACTCATAAGTCTAGATTTAACATTTAATGTTATGCATTAAAACCAGCATTTTTAAGTTTTTAATTTTTTTAAAATTCCTGATTAAGCATGCATTTATACATGTATAAAATACATGCACTTTCCTGTACATCAACTTAAATAAAAGAAATAACTTTCTTTTTAACTTCCACTTGAATCCACAAAAAGTAGAGCTTAAAGCATTTTTATTTTTTTTACATACATTTAATATTCTCTTCCTGGTAACTCCAATGGCAATTTCTGACAGTTATAATTATAAAAAGAGTAACACCAATGATGGGCTTAAAGGCTTCGCATAGAATTGCAAAATAAATTGACATTTTTAAACAAATTAAGACAGACATCGGACATACCTTTTGCATTCGTCCAGTTCTCTCCATCTAGTGACCTCTGATGTAGGAACAATTTTAAATTGTCAGAAGTCTTTCAAAATGAAATGCTTGATGTCCAACAGTAACATCAATTACATAGTTTGGGGTGACTGATATCTATTTCATATTATAAATTCATCACTTATTGTTTCACGATTTTGGTGTTTCACATTTTATAAGACATTAATGTTACTGTAAACCATATTTATTTTATGGGGAAAAAAAGTATTTAGATGAAAAAGTACATGGTCCCACTTTGATGTATGATCAAAGTGACAAGGCATTTCTTTGAACTTGGTCTTGCTTCAATTAAATATTGAACATTAAAGTGAGATAATGTATTTCATGATTGTAAGTACATACTATATTTTCATATACATATACAGGTAATGTGTCTGTTATGTTATATATGCCATTTAAATGATTTTGGCATCAGCAAACCTAAATCACAGGACTTTCCACCATCATTGTAGAATGATCCATTGTAAAATGATCCAAACTCACGGGTTTTGTTTGTTTGTTTATCAGTATTTTTCCTTGTCACGAAATAAAACAAACACGGAAATACTAACCAAGTATTAGACTAAACAAAGGCTGTAATTTATTTGGGGGAAACATAAGTCACAGTGGTAATTAAAGAAAAACAAACTAAAGATAGACGCTTCCGCATGGAGGACGGAGGTGTGGCACAGAGTAAGCCTAATGCAGCACAATGTTTGCGGTTTATCAAATATGATATAAACGATACAGCGTATAGAATCCTTACAAAACAGGAGCCTTCATGTTTCATTTTTTTTAAACAAAGATCGAGTTATTACTAGCTGTCTAGGTGACGTCGCTCATTTCACTTCCGTATCGCTGGCCTGCTCCGAGGCTGAGGCTAAATCTCCCGACTTCAGTTCCTTTTATAATAACTGTGTATTAATAAACAACCACATCACATCACTCATAACCCTTACCGAAACGCGCACTTTATCCCAAATTACTGGGGGTTATGATGTGAACGCAGTCCAATTCGCTGTCAAAACATAACGCATAATGAGAATAATATTATAACAAATAAAATTAAAACCAGTACTTACGGAGAATTTGGTGGAGGCGTCAAGGTTGGAGTGAATTGAAAGAGTTTGTGTCTGGAGCGCGGAGCAATCCTGTGTGTCAATCTCCTTAACCTGTGGGCGTGTCGATGCCGAAGACGGGCGTGCTTTACGCCACATAACTTCCGGTAAACGAAAGAAAACGCTTTTTCAGTAAAACAGGTTCAAGAATAATGTCTGTGTATATCGCATAATATATATGTGCTATTTCTCTCTCTCTCGCGCTCTCTCTCTCTTTATATATATGTGCTATTTCTGTAGGAGGGCTGCGTTAAATCTCTGCGGCTAAATCCGTACATCCAGCTAGCAGTGTAAGGAAAGGGGGGAAGGGGGCTGTGGGAAATCCCGGCAGTAACGTCACTTCTAGCGCAATGAGCAGCACATACTGGAAACCAGGAGAGAAAAAAAAAGTGAAAGTGCTCCTTGTTAATATTATGCTCTCATTTGTATTTATTTGTTTTTGTTTTTCCATTCTTGTTTCTGTTACTCTGTGGGACAGGCAGTCACATGGCAAATTGTATGTCATGTGACCTAATCAGTGGCTGAATGAATGCACATGCCTGTTTAATTAAAAGTATGCCAGTCAGAGCAACTGGATGATAAGGAAAAGTACTACGTGTTTCGTGTGTTATTTGTGTGCGCTCTGCTAACACTCCTGAACTCAAACTTGGTGTCAGAACTGTTTATTTTTCTAAAACATACATGTAAATAGAAAAATAGCTGTGGGCATATTCTTGGGGTGATTTTTTATGATTGAAAATTTATGACGTCACATAAATAATAATAATAATAATAATACATTTGATTTATATTGCACTTTATATTTGAAGCAAATCCGAAAGTGCTACAAATTATTTCAACCCAAAAGCTCTGATAAAAAGATAAGTTTTAAGACCAGATTTAAAATCATCAACAATCTGTGGCATCCTCAGAAACTCTGGGAGAGCATCCATAGTCTAGGTGCCGCTGAGCAAAAAGCCTGATCTCCCATAGTATGAAGCTTGGTCTTCAGAGGTTTGAGAAGATGAACTGAGACAGAGACGAGGTTGCGTGTAGACGTATGTGAAGTAATAAGTTCTTTGAGATAGGGAGGGGCATCCCCATTGAGCTGGTGGGTAAGAAGTGCAACCTTGTATTCAATTCTGAATGAAACAGGGAGCCAATGAAGAGACTTAAGGATGGGCGTAATATGGTCAAATTTACGTGCTCGCATCAGGATCCTAGCAGCGCAGTTTTGAATATACTGCAGCTTTTGAAGGTTTTTTACAGAAGTCCCAATGAGGAGTGCATTGCAGAAGTCCAGCCTGGAGGAGACAAACGCAGGGACTAACTTTTCCGCATCTGCAAATGTAAGTGCTGGACGTAGTTTAACAATGTTCATGAGGTGAAAAAAAAAAGATGTCTTACACAGATGTTTGATATGAGCCTCATACGTGAAATGAGAGTCCATTTTAACCCCAACGTTAATAACAGATGTTGACAACGGGATATCCTGACCAGAAAAGGTAATGCTAGTGATGTTAGATGTCCTAACCTGGTGTGGGGTGCCTACTAAAATAGCTTCAGTCTTAGAGCTGTTCAGCTGCAGGAAATTTTGCTTTATCCAAAATTTATCCTCCAAACAGATGGTCAAAGTGGGTGATGGCAGAGTAGATGAGGAGGTTGATTTTATCCTGAGGTAAAGCTGAGTATCATCAGCATAGCAATAAAATAAAATTTTGTGCCGGCTGATGACACAGCTCAGAAGAAGCATATACAATATAAACAACATGGTGCCGCGCACTGAGCCCTCAGGAACACCACAGGTAACACTGTGTGTAGCAGATTTAGCGCCTCCCAGGGAAACATGCTCTGTTCTTCCAGCAAGATAAGATGAGAGCTAGTTGTAAACAGAGTCAGAAAGAAGAATGTTGTGATCAACAAAAGGCCAAAGTCAAGTTCAACAGAATGAGAAGTGATGGAGAGCCAGCATCGGCCGACATCAGCAGGTCATAAGTGATTCTAACCAGAGCTGTTTCCACACTGTGGCAGGGGCGGAAACCAGACTGGAATTTCTCAAACAAATCATTTTGTTTTAGATGAGACTGAAACTGTGCAGCAACGACAGAAATCTTGATGTGTTGCCAGCCATCCATCCATTCATCTACAAACCTCTGAAGTCCAACTGGCAACTGTGGAGGCCAATGGTGATTATCATTGTATTTATTCTCATATTTATGACCATGGTGGGACTTCGGGCAAACATTCACATAGTTAGGGCAATCTTTGGGCTGTGAGAAGGACCCAGGGCAACAGTGCTAATCACTAAGTCACTGTGCCACCATGCTTTTGTTTATCAGTGAAATTATTTAAGAATGCATTTTCCCAACCATTTCAGAATTATACTATGGCTCACATCTAGAATAACACTAATCATATAGTTTATGTTTTGTAAGGTAAAAACGATCATTAATTCATAGATTTTCATTCTTTAATCCTTATCCTTTACAGGGTTGTGGGATGCCTGGAGCCCGCAAAAGCCTGGGTAGACCGCTCATCCAGCACACAGCACACATGCACAATCACTCACAAACTCAATCACACACTATGGGCAATTTGGATAGACCCAAAATCAAATCATTAACCCTGGAGGTGGAATTTGAAGAGTTATACTCCAAATAGGAATAGGAATCTGCCATTTTGTAATGGATTATTGTTTTCAAAGGACATGTTGTTGATATCTAATATGTCTAAAAATGTGCTCCATCCAGGGTGACCACTTCTAATATTCTACTTCATGCATATTCCAGGTTTGGGTGAAAAGTAGAAAATGAAACAATGAGAATATGGAGCTCAGAAAAATAATAATTCTTATTCACTCACTCATCATGTCATTACCCCTTAATCCTGTATTTAGGATCGCGGGGGGCCTGGAGCCTATTCCAAGAGACTTAGGGCACGAGGCGGGGTACACTCTGGACAGGGTGCCAATCCATCGCAAGGCACACAGAAATACACACACTCATTCACACACTACAGGCAATTTGAGAACACCAATTAACCTAGCCTACATGTCTTTGGACTGTGGGAGGAAACCGGAGTACCCAGAGGAAACCCACCAAGCACGGGGAGAACATGCAAACTCCATGCACACAGGAATCGAGCCAGGCCGGGAATCGAACCCGGACCCTGGAGGTGCAAGACGACAGTGCTTATCACTACACCCCAGAGAGCCGCCCCAGAGTTCATAATTGCACCTTAGAAATGGTGTGGGTGCTTAAAGAAGTTTTGCTTGACAAATCCAATGACTAGCTTTGCATAGGAGTGTCCCACTTTAGTGCCCATGCTAACACCTTTAACTTGGGACTAAAATAAAGAATTGAAGTTGAAGGTGCAAAGTGTTAATATTAAGAGAATTTCAGTGATAGTTTTTACAATGGAGTGGTGAATGATATGTTGGGCTGAAAATATTACTAAGAAACTAGAAAACCTAGAAAAAACAGCCTGGTTTAATCACCAAAGGTGTTTTTTTTTGTAGGACAGTATACAAACGGATACCACCCACCATATTACAGGAACTTAGGTCAGTGTTATTTCCACATCACCCGTACAGTCCTGACATCACTACAAGTGACTTCTACATGTTTCCTGGGAGGCCAGCGTTTCAGACATGGCAGGCAATCTGATCATGGCTCTGGCATACTGAAAAATCTTTCTACCTTAATGGAATCCAAGCACTGGTGAAAAATTGGCATACGAGCATTAGAGTAGCGGGGATTATATAGAGAAATAAAGGGAGTTTTGAATTTTTCCTTCCCTTTTTTTCTTTTTCTTTTGTGTAAAGAAATTAAGATGGAGGTTTATGAGATAGAGTCAGCTTTAACATCATATGTACATGGCTTGATGCCTTGGGCCCACACTGGACCCACTCAAACCATCTGTAAAGGTGAAGTAAAACCTTGTGCAGCCAGTACTGACACCCACACTACTATTCCATAACATGTGTGTAGGCTGCTTACAAAACAAAATAAAATCCTCCACATGCCCCAGTTTATCAAATGTATGTGGGGGGGAAAAATGTGGTGGCATGTAGCTTAGTGGTTAGCACCATCACCTCACAGCTTTAAGGTCAAGGGTTTGATGCTCACTTCTAGTCTGAGTGCATAGAGTTTGCATGTACACCTCTTTGCTTTGTGAGTTTGTTCTAGGTACTGTTTAGGCCTGACTGTATTTTGCTTTACTAAAATACTGACCATATGCAAACATCATACACAAAGGCTGCATACAGTCCTGTGCAAAAGTAAGTGCCCCCTCTTTTCATTTCATTTTTTTTCAATGTAAAAACATGCTGTAATAAAAATCATATTATAGCAGCAGGTCTTAGCATTACTGTAGGCAAATACAACCTCAGATGTTTTATAACCTTTTCCAGATTGATGTAAATTGCTTCGTTAAGACCACTGCTCATGTCTTTTCTTCTTAGCATTGTGTTAACACACACCTGAATGCTCCAGACCAGCCAACTGCCAAAATCTCTGCTTTTATAGAGGTCTTCACACCTGCTAATAATTAATTAATCAAGGACTGATGATTAGCAGCACCTGGCTGCAACTTACCCTCTTAAATCCTGTGGAAGCAGTAAGGGGGTACTATTATATTTGGCTTCATTTATGTTAAATAAATAACGGCACAATGAAAAAAGTTATATTCTGTTGTTCGTCTGAGGTTGTATTTATCGAATACTAAGACCTGTTACAATCAGATGATTATTATGTTTTTACACACACACACACACACACACACACACACACACACAAACCCCTATAGAATAAAAAGAGGGGGCATTAACTTTTACACACGACAGTATATAGAGAATACCAGACGAATGACTCATTTTAAAAGTAGGTGAGAGCAGAGAGAAAATATGAGACAAAAATGAGTAACTATGTAACCTCTGTGTAACTATTTTTCTACACCAGATGGCAGTGTGTACATTCAGTTAAATCTGAATGAATGGCTGCTTAGGAGCTCTGATGGAAACAATGACATCAAATAAGTAGAACAGGTTTTTTCATCTTTCAGTGGCTTCCTTGATGGTTTTGATCTCTCAGATCAAACATGCAGAGAGGAGCTGAATTAATTTATTTTTTCAGAAAAGACCTTATCTAATTATGTTAGAAGAAGAAAGAAGGTTTTATTGGCCGTATACACATGATATAGCAGACAGGATTAAGGGGTAAAGGGTTTGCCCCTATCCTCCCCCTCACCCCCCCCCCCCCCCCCCCCCATAGTCGCAACTTGGTAGTGCTACCTCTTGAACCCTTGCCCTTCTGCTCGGTAGACTAGAGTTTTAACCACCACTGCCAATTATATTATATTTAAGCAATATCACATGAGAGGGAGTGATGTTGTGCTGATTATCGAGTTCCATAAAAACTAATTATTATGAAAAGGTTATGATTTGTTTGTTTATTTATCCAGTTATTATTATATACAGAGAAGAAAGTAGTTTTAAATTCTTATTGGTACTATGTAGCCAAACCTTGGAGGTGGTGGAGAGTGGTAAATTTGATTTTTTTTAAAAAAGGTAAGTTTTTCTTTATATTTTTAGTTATTCTGCTTCAGAATATCAGCTATGGTAATTTCCAGGTTTCTGGGGTTAAATCACAAATTTTCTTAAATGGAAAGCTAGTGCACTTGTTCTTCATGCCAAGTAGGGCCCTTGATTACCACATAGAGAGAGATTTTGGATTCAGCCTTGTGTTAGAAGCTAGTTAGAGCTAGTTGTAGCTTCCTTAGATGTAAATACAACACAGCTGATTATGGGACAACTTTGGAACGACTTTTATTAAGTAATCAAAGTGTTGCTTGAGGTGACAATGGTATCAAATGTGTTTTCTTGCTGAAATTTGCTTCCCAGAACGGTTGTGAATGTGAGTTTTGGCAGGCAGTGGCTCTCTGACTCAGTATTGCGGACCACAGAGACCTAGTTTCACCTACAGAGACAGACGTTCAGTGTAATTAAAAAGTTTTTAGAACATGTTGAGTGATACATGTTGTTAAATGTCCCAGTGCTGTTACTGTCTATTAGCAAACTCGTGGAGTGCCTCTCGTTCAATTAGATTGCTCAGTCGGAACTAACTTTTGTATAATATGTATTATCCAGTAAGTGTGTAGTCAGTTGTAACATTATCAGTTGCTCAATAACTAACTCCACTCACATGCTCATTAGCATTCTCCAGCTGCCGCCTTAAAACAGCACCTGATTCCCCTCAGGAATCTGAGGCTACAGTAAGCATTGATTTATCTCCTGGTCCTTTTCCAGTCTTTAGCTGTTCAATTCCTGTAAGCCAATGTCTGGTCTAGCTTCAGATTCCTGCTCTTGCCTGACTGTACTGTAGTGTCATCTGACACGGTTCTCTGCCCTTCTCTGACAATCTGCCTTGAGGTTTGATGTACAGGGCATTCTGCAATACCAAAGTAGAAAAGGATGACTTTATGAGTTTCCATAATCCTCCTGTCAGGTCAAAAAATCCTGTCCATTCTCCTTTAACCGCTTAACAAGACATTTCTGCCTGCAAAACTGCCACTCACTGGATGTTTTGGCATCATTCTGTGTAAACTCTAGAAACTGTGGTGTAAAAATCCAAGTTGTTTCTGGAACAAAAATGCACATATACAACATAATACAAATGCAATCTTTAGATTTTTTTTAATTTAAATAAACAAGTTTTTGGGATTAAATAAATATAGTATTTCTCACTCAATCTTCATTTATACCACTTTATCCTGTATACAGGGTCACAGGGGGCCTGGAGCCGATCCCAGAAAACTTAGGTGGACATGGTACCAATCTATCGCAGTGCGTAGACACATATACAGACACTCACACACAGACAAACTGGGAACGCCAATTAGCCTAATCGGCAAGCCTTTGGACTGTGGGACCAAACCGGAGTACCCAGAGGAATTGAGCCTTATGAATTGAACCTGGCTGGGAATCGAACTCAGACCATGGAGGTGCAAGGTGACAATGCTAACCACTAAGCCACCATTTAGCCATAAATATTACTTTTTAGGATTAAAGAAATATACATTTTTGACAGAGACAAATGTACTTGCCTGTTTAGATTTCTGCACCCTTTAGCTTCAGTGAGATATTGCACCTAGTGGTCAAAATGGCCGGGGACTATTGCTTTTCATTTTCATCTCCCTTTCTTTCTTTGTCTTCCTGCTCATTTTTCAACCATGGATCCTTCGCCATACCATGAGATCATGTGGACTTGAACTTCTATATCATGTTGCAAGAGATGTAATGGAAAGTTTGAAATCTGATTCTAGTGGGTAAAGTGCAGAGACTGAGACACATCTTTAGGAATTTGATTTGAATTTGATTTCAAACCACATCTGAATGTGGTTCAAATTGGATTTGCAAAACCAGATTCAGTGTGTTGTTTCAGTGTTCAGACTACATGCAAGCAATATGATTCCGATCTGATTCCAATCTGGACATGCCAAAAATCGGATTTGGGCTGGCAGTCTGAACAAGGCTGCCAGAGCATTTGTGTGTGCAAATCGTGTTTTATAGCAAGTAAAAGGAATAAAAACTAATAGTCTTTCAGTCATAAACAAAGTGTAAAAAGCCATTAATGCAACTGAAGGCAAGTTGAAACATTCTTAAAAAGAATGAATGCTCTGGTGAAGCAATGAAAGAAAACAAAATTGGATGATCATACAATTTTGAAAACTACTTTGCAACATCTAGCCAAATCAAGAACACTGTGAAAGAGGTAGAAATATCATTGTACAAATCTACATTCAAAAGACACCTTCATAAATGTCACCTTAAGTTGTAATAACTCTAAATAAAAGCTCTAAATAAAAGCCTGTTTAATTTTGGAACAAGATCAAAACGTGTCGCATCATCTTTTAAACATGACGGAGGGAGTGTTATGGCATGAACATGTATGGCTGCCAATTGATCTGGGCCACTGGTGTTTATTGATAATGTGACTACTGATGGACGTAGTAAGATTGATTCTTTAGGGTATAGTGCTATACTTTCTGCTCAGATTCAGTCAAATGCTGCCATGATGTGTAGAACAAAACTTCACAGGACAATACAATGGTTACACAATACAATATAATTGATAATTGGCTGTAATTCCTAAATGCTTAATGCAATATCTTTGTTACACCTCTTGAATTAAAGCTAAAACTCATCAATCTTGAGTGCTTCATTTTAAATCCATAGTGGTGGTGTACCGAATTCATATGAAAATACTTATGGACCAGGCTGTAAGTCAAGTCTGAAATCCTGTGACATTTACATTTAGGCATTTGGCAGATGCTCTTATCCAGAGCGACTTACAAAAGTGCAAGTTAAAGTTTTTGTCATCGGATAGATCCTTACACTGGTTTACTAGGTTACTAGTGTAATAAATAAAAATTAAATTCAAATTTTATTTGTCATGTACTGTACACATCCATACACAGTATATGCAATGAAATACTTATATGACTGTCCAGGACCTAAATTGGAAAGATAGATTTTTTCCCCCAAAAGATTTCACTATAATTGCCCTAGGGAATACTATAGATAGAATTTCCAGTAAAAAAAATAATTAATTTTAATGATTAATTAATAATGATTGTTTAAATTTAGGTTGGAATATACAAATTATTTCCTCCGGGTACTCTGGTTTCCTCCCACAGTCCAAAGACATGTAGGTTAGGTTAATTGGTGTTCTCAAACTGCCCGAAGTGTGTCAATGGGTGTGTGAGTGTGTGTATGTGTGTGTGCCCTGCGATGGATTGGTGCCCTGTCCAGGGTGTACCCCGCCTCCTGCCCTAAGTCTCCTGGTTTAGGCTCCAGGCCCCCCATGACCCTAAATACAGGATTAAGTGGTAATGACGATGACTGAGTGAGAGTATACAAATGAACAAAAATGAATTTGTTTAATAAACAAATAAAAATATAATTAAAATAGAAATGTATACAATTATATAAATTACACAGGATTTACAGAAAGTGCAAAATGTAAGTGTAAACTGCGAGGTATAAAAATTTAAATAGATATATATTAGGATAAAAATATGGTGTGTGGGTACGATCCAGCCGTATGAAGTGTGAAATGATTGAAACATTAAGAAATGAAATAATGTGTGTGTCAGCAGCTGTGTTATTGTCCATGTTTCAAAGTCCTCATTTTATGTCTAAATGAGCAGCGTAGACACACGAACAAGAAATGTGTAACACATGAGCAGTGTGCAAATGTGCAACATAGCGAGTAATGTGCTACATCATGACCCTGATGTGTAAGTATGAATGTAGTATGTTTGTGTGTTTTTGGTGTGAAGGATAGGGTAATACCTCAAGCTGCTGTCTGGAACAATAATACATAAAATGAAATACTGATAAGACAAATATTCCATGCAGCAGTATTATATTTTGGACACGGGTCGCCTCCTTTGTAATGCAAACTACTGCATTATTAATTGCATTATTAAAAGCCTATTTATCCAACTCAGTACATGACTGCCTATTTCCAGGCTTTAAAAAATTACAGAAAATTCCTTCATCAATCATATTGTTTTTATTGATGACTAAACTGGCTGGCGAGAACAGCCAAGGAAGAAACTATGCGACTGTATTATTCTGTCATTCCAATCACGCTGCTGGGATGAGGGGTATTTTTCCTTCTGCAGTCCATGACAGGTTTATTTAGACCTCTGTTATCGATGCACACACACACACACACATACTAGCGCAGAGAAGAGGAAAAAAGGAGAAACAGTTCATGCTGCATGTTACAGTATATACTGTATTCAGGTGCAGACTGAATGAAATATTCATGCTTTTCTTTAAGCATCATTCACAAGATAGAACTTTTATTTTGTTAACTAGACAGTTCGCTCTTATTTCAAGCCTTCTGTGTTCTACCTTATAATGAACTGTGGTACTGTCCAAATGCGGTTTACACTAGTATGTTTAAGGACAGAATATAGAAATGTTCATTCTTTGTCTGTGTATTGTTCACATGAAAAATATGAGTCCCACTGAAGCATGTTTTCCCTCATGGTAAATTTAGTCACTGGCTATATATGAATATTTTATTTACTCTGCTATGTATGTGTGTGAATTCATGAGAGAGCAAGTGATCTACTGACAAAGAAGTAGGGAGGAGAATAGCAGAAAGAAGAAGGGGGGATAGTGGCACAAGAAGAGGAGGAGAGAGACACACACATAGAGAAACTGTGATGGCACTGAATAAAATCATGGAGAAAAAGAACATCACTGGTATTTTTCTTGTGCATGTTCAAGCTGTGTTCTTCTCCATGGGATGTGTTTTTATTGGTATTCCCTTGATACACACTCTCTGACAGGTGACGGACAAGCTGTGGACCAGCTAACTAAGTGTAATATTAACAAGCTAGGCTACATTAATATCTAAAGGCTATCTAAACACACATTATGTACATCTAATCGAATCACAAAAAAACTAAACCCAATCTAATCACACATAATATATACCTAATCTAATCACACATAATCTACACCTAATCTAATCACACATAATCTAATCACACATAATGTACACCTAATCTAGCCACACATAATTTATGGCTAATCTAATCACACATACTGCTCTACACCTAATCTAATCACCACTAATCTACACATAATCTAATCACACATAATCTATATTTAATCTAATCACACATAATCTATACTTAATATAATCTCACATAATCTACACCTAATCTAATCACACATTATGTACACCTAATATAATAACACATAATATACACATAATCTAATCACACATAATGTACAATTAATCTAATCACGCATAATGTACACCTAATCTACACATAATCTAATCACACATAATGTACACATAATACTGTATAATCACACATAATCTACACATAATCTAATCACACATAATGTACACTTAATCTAACCACACATAATCTACACATAATCTAATCATTTATAACCTATACCTACATAATCACACTTAATCTACACCTAATCTAATCACACATAATCGACATCTAATTTAATCACACATAATCTACATCTACTGTAATCTAATCACACATAATCTAAATCTAATCTAATCATGCATAATGCACGCCTAATATAATAACACATTATCTATAGCTAATCTAATCACCCATTACGTACACCTAATCTAATAACATATAATCTACACATAATATATACTTAATCTAATCACACATAATATACACCTAATCTAACCACACATAATCTACATCTAATCTAATTACACCTAATCTACACCTTATCTAATCACACATAATCTACAAATAATCTAATCACACATAATGTACACCTAATATAACCACAGATAATCTATACCTAATCTAATCACACATAATCTATACCTAATTTCATCACATATAATTCTAATGATACAGGAGATTAGAAATTATATTAAAAAATGCTAGAGTATTCTTAAAAACATAGTAATCGTGTCGAAGGCAATACTGATATTGTGTTATATCTACAAGCTCGTAAGTGATGACTTGTCTATGTTACTTTAGAAACACAGAGTTAAAAAGAAAATAACTTATTTAAAAGCTAATTAAAAGCTGCCC
>JAOVVA010000026.1:21176660-21189399 GCA_028565275.1 Leiocassis micropogon | reverse complement strand
ATTTAGGTGTTGGTGAATTACAAACTGTGCTGGTCACTGGCCCTCCAGGACTGGTTTTGGAGACCCCTGTTCTAATGCCTACTTCCAACATGATTATGCACTCTGTCGCAAAGCAAACAAAGTCACCTTAAACTGGTTACATGAATATGACAGTGACTTTAATGTTTCTTTTCTTATTTTCTTTTAGTGACCTTCAGTTACTAAATCTGAATTCAGTAGAACACCATGTGGATGTAGTTAAAAAAGGAGATTTGTTGACAATCATGTCAACATGGACCAGAATCTTTAAGGATGGTATCTTGTGGATTATGAGAGCAACAGAGAGCAAATGGTGGCCCTACACGCGCACACACACACACACACACACACACACACACACACACACACACACACAAACACACACACTTGTAGTACTTGAGTTTAATTCGGATTAAAATTTGGTTTAGCATTAGGGTCATTTGAATAATGTGGAATCAGATAAAGTTTGAGGCACTAGTCTGTTTAGTGCTCCTGATGTGATCACTCTATCCTGACACAATCCTGAAGAAAATAGAGGAAAGTACGATTATTAAGAGAGATTAATAAACCAAACTCGGCCGTCAGTTCTCTGGAACACACATTCAATTACTCGGTTTCTTTTTCAGTCAGAGCTAAGACTCTTATTCATCATTTCACAGGCAACCTCTTTTCAGAGAAACTAGAGCTCACATAGCAGAAAGTCTATTTTCAGCAATCCCAGTGCACTTCCAAGCTTTAATTATGCTGGCTTTAATAGCTTTCTAAAGGCCATCGTTTCATCATGCCGCACCATTCCACATACGTGTAAATGTCCTTTGTGACGTTCTTCTGAATTCTTCGGGAATACTTAAATGACATATGACGGTTGTGTATACACTCTCATTTAAAAAGATCAAAAACTAGCTAATTTCTCTGTAATGAAGCATCTGTGAAACATCTTTCAACTGGTTGGAGGAAATGAGCAGATGCCCCAGGCCTAGGAGCTTGTTTGCTCATTGTATGCTGGTTGTTGGTGCCATCTAGTGTCCAACAACAAAGTCACAAAGACACAGGTTTTGAAACAAGAGTTGGATACAAATAGACCTGTGAGACTACAGCATGACTACAGCATGGGGCAGAGCTTCCTCTTATAAAGCCTCACAATTCTGGAACAGTTTAAGTGGTCAAGGGGTCAGACACAGTCTTAGTGTTGAAGTCTAGACTAAAAACCTATTTAAGTCAAGCCCTTTGTGAATATATTCATGTGCCTGGAGTGTTTTTTTTTTTTTGTAAACTGGTATATTTCGGGCGGCACGGTGGTGTAGTGGTTAGCACTGTCGCCTTGCACCTCCAGGGTCCGGGTTCGATTCCTGGCCAGACTCGATTCCCGTCTCCAGGAAACCGGAGAAGGTACTCCGGTTTCCTCCCACAGTCCAAAGACCTGCAGATTAGGTTAATTGGGGTTCCCAAATTGCCTGTAGTGTGTGTATGTGCCCTGTGAGGGATTGGCACCCTGTCCAGGGTGTACCCCGCCTCTAAGTCTTCTAGGTTAGGCTCCAGATCCCCTGGGACCGTGAATACAGGATAAAACGGTATAGACGATGAGTAAGTGAGTGATATATTTGGTCTGTTTTGCATGTTCTCCCTATGCTTGGTGGATTCTCTCCAGTCCTTCCGCCATGTACCCAAAGTTCCCTGAAATAGGCTCAAGGCCCTCTCATGACCGAGCACAGGATGAGCGGTATACACAATGAATGAATGGTACTGTATGTTTGGATGCTATCTTCCTCCATTCTCATGAGCTCACTCAGGTTTGTTGATTGTGAGTGGTTGGCCGCCGTACATCACAGGGAGGCCTCATGTCTGTGCTTTCCTTTGGCTCCAACTTTTAGTTTTACTGTTACAGATAGTCCCACTATAATCCCTGCACAAAATATACAAGGGGTGTTCAAGCCAAACCAGGACTGATTGTGCAGAAGAACAGAACACCGTTACGAGAGTAAAAACTAACTTTATTTCTCTACATAATGCCCTGTGACACTAATGCACTTATCCCATATTGGATACCATCAAGGGAGAAAGTTTTCTCAGTACGTCAGAGCCAAGATCAAACTGCTTGCTTCAAGTCTGAAACACTGTCCTCCTTCAACAGCCCAAACATGTGGAAATGTCTTGGAGCGAGGTCAGGAGTATACAGGGGATGTGGCAATAACTCCCAGCTGAATTCCTGTAATGTGGCGCTTGTGAATTATTTGTACAGTTCCTACCACAAATTGTATTATTCTCAAGGATTAAACGTTCCACTCGCTGAATGTTCACTGGAACGACTGCAGTAGGTTTAGAGCCACCTCGGCCAGGATCATCATTCATGGACATACGGTCTCGGATAAAACAATTGCACCATTCAAATGTTTAGAGTCTCATCAACATGCTGTGTTTGAAGTCTTCTGCAAGTTTCAATCTTACACCTTTAAACGTTTGAACGCCCCTCATACATTGACCCGATCCATTACAGTACACTGAGCATACCTAGTTATGTTTCTCTTTTATTATTTGTTATAACTTTAGTACATCAATACAGACTAATAATAAACAACTCCACTCAGCTGGTTTGCCATATTTCCTAATATTATTAAGCATAGAATATCAAACTAAGCTTCATAGGTATTATTTTGATTGTTCACTTGTACATCTGAGCAAAATAATTTTAAAAAAAGGTGCAAAAAGACTTTCCACCGGTGTGGAAACACCGTTTACTCAAACCCAGCTTTATGCTGATCTCAGGGATGTATATCACTGAAACTACTGTATCCTTGTAAAGATCTTAAAAACGTGACTTTTTTTTTCATTGCATTAAACCACATCCTGCATCCCTGTAGAATAAACACTACCAAATATTAATGAAAAGTTTAGATCAATGTAATCCTATTAAATTTTTTTTTGTTGAAGCTTTCTTTAAATGCGTGTCCATCACTGGAGACTTTAAGACAGGTCTTCTCTGTTTCTCTTAAACAAATATTCCATAAACATCAAATAATTACAAATAATTAAAAAAAAGCATAATCTGTCATTCTTTCACTAATCATAAAAAATTATTCTATGCAAGTTGATGTGTAAGAGCAATAAATCACTTCAGGAAGTCCCGTTATAGGACAACAGTCACTTTGCGACGCTAACTGTTACTCCGTTCTGCGTCATGCCACATCACACCCCCGTCTTTCTTGTATGCCGCACGCATATTACCATAAAAAAAAGGCCAGAGTGGTTTACTTGTGTTTCAGTGTGAATGTGGAGCAAAGAAATCATACTCAAATCTTGCACAATCACAACCTTTGAGTCTAATTCCAGGTCTGTCAGTTTAATTGCCAACACTGTTGGAGTGAAAGCTGGGGGAAGTTTGTAAAGCAACCACACCACACATTCGTTTGCAAAAAACCACAATCAAGCATTTATTTAAAGTCCCCCCCCCCGCCAAGCTATCCTACTTCATAGCAGTACAAAAAATTTATGTTCTTAATTTTGCCAGACAATAAAAAAAAACCTATACAGAATGCACAATCAAAATAACTTTTTTTACCAGCTCAAAAACAAATTCACTTAAATTAATGTAAAAAAAAAAAAACATTCAAGATTTAAAAAAAATATATATATATATATATAATGAGTTTGTTAATTCAAACTCAATACATAGTTCAATATTTAAAGGCTTTTCATGACTACATCAGCATAAAGAACACCAAGACCTACAGACAGAAACTGGTTTAAAAACCATGTGTACACTTCCATCAGCGTTAATACTGCAGCACTATAAATAGATAAGGCCGAACCTCTCTCTCTCCCTCTCTCCATGCCTTCATTCACTCACACAAAGATGTCACGCAAAACGTGTAGTTCAAACAAAAATCATAGTCATGCTTTATAGAAGAGCTTCATGTAAAAAAAACAAAAAAAACAAACAACAACACA
Organism: Leiocassis micropogon; assembly: GCA_028565275.1. Taxonomy (NCBI): domain Eukaryota; kingdom Metazoa; phylum Chordata; class Actinopteri; order Siluriformes; family Bagridae; genus Leiocassis; species Leiocassis micropogon. The sequence continues at coordinate 21,185,436 of JAOVVA010000026.1, read as the reverse complement.
TCTTTACATAACATCAGAGTTTGTGATCTGCACAGTGAAAGCGTGTCCTATTAAACTCCTGTTAAATCATAATGCTCATGAACCTACAGATCCTTGATGCCTTAGAGCTCAGGTTCTAGAGTCCGGTCCTGGAGAAGCACAGTTTAGTGTTTCTCTGCTCTAAGACACTGTTTAATAGCTGAATCAGGTGCGTTAGAACAGGAAAAATGCCAAGATGTATAAGTCAAGGTTAAAAACCTGTATAAAACACTCTGGTATCATGAGAAACCATTACAATAAAATAAAGAATTTTTAATTGCAGTGCTTCTATCACCAATAGGTAACTACTTACACCAAATAAGTACTACTACTAAATAAATAGAAAGAAAAAAATAATAATTTCAAACTTCACATCAATTTCTGTCCATGTTACTGGAAATGATTTTATGGCTGGTTTGTACAGACTTTTGAGATCTTGCCAAAGCAATATGACATCACAATAAAACAAGAGCTTCAGTTTGGCGATGCTTAAATGTATTGAACCATCAGGGACCGAATGAAATGATTCAATAAGGAAGTTGTAGTCATGAACTAGACGTGATAAAAGATGTGAGGGACAGATGCTGTCGTGAAAAAGTTTCCATGAAGATTTGTGGTTAATCTGGCGCAGAGATCTAAAAGCCGGGGGTTTGGAAAACAAGAACTTGTTTCTGTCCGGGTACTCAAACTGGTGGGGGGAGGGGGAGAATTTGGCAGTGGAAGTTGAACCCAGTACCAGTTTATCACCTGATCCTACAGCATTGAATGAATAATTTTGTAAACGAGCTTGCTTTCTGTCAATAGTTTACAAAGATTTTGTCAATCTTTTGGTTAAACGACAAAAAAAAAAGTACTCACTGAAGGTGGTTTTCAGCACCATTTCAGCATTATTGCAAGATTATTACTTGTATAATATGAATGCATGAACCCAAGTAAATTCTTGGCCTAATTCTATAACAGAATGTGCAATACAGTGTGTTCCCAAAGTTATATTATACACTGACAATCTTCTAACGACAGACCAGTGGTAAAGAAATGGCAATATCCGGCTCGTCAATCAGCATGAACCAGGATTCAGAAATCCAATTTCAGCAGTAAGTAGTCACTTTCTGCGATTTTATTAAAGAATTAAATCAAGTGACATAAGTCCGTCCTTGGTCGCGATGGCACAAAGTCACTCCATATTTAATTGGATGCTGCAACTGTACTCTCCTTGCTGCTACAAGTCTCTGCTTTGTGTTTAAGAACTTGCAGTTTTAAAGCTCGCCTTTAATTACAACCTGACTAGAGGCTAAGAAAATTATATCAGCATGGGAAAGAGATCAAACAAGGCATTTCCTTTATAACTGCCACATGGCGGCCAGCGCCGCACGTCTAGTCTACCATCAACATCCAGTAAACCTTACTGGATTATCCTCAAAGGCTTTCCCAAAGCAAAAAAAAAAAAATTTACGGGTCATACCAGTGCTGGTAATGTGACTTGATGGCTCAAGGTAGAAGAGAACCATATCCTGAGAGCATGCTGTGGTAATATAATGATATCCAAGTGTAAATTGTAAAGCCTTTTGCTTTACCAGGAACGTGAAGAAGAATATTGAAAGCAATAAAGAATGCAATCAGATAACCGTCTTCTTCTTCTAATCTACTTTTTAAAAGGATACAACATGGCACAAGTACTAAACTAAATGAAACAAATGTTTAAATTACAACCTTCTAGACAGATCAAGTTTACTACAATATGTAGCCTTTCTTCACAGAGCTGAGTCCTGATAAATGATCTTCTGAAAACAGCACAGAAAGAAAAAAAAAAAGAATAGAAAGTCCATAAATATGGATCCTTGCAGTGGACCTCTGAACTATCAACTGCAGGCTGTGGTGAAGAAAAAAAATAAATGACTGAGATAAGCCCATTATTATTACACAGTCATAAAAGTGTTAGGTGCTTTCATGCAGTTAATCATTACACCAGACTCTTCAGTCGGCTAAAAAGATTTAAATAACCGAATGCATGTCTTTTCACGGATCAGCACACAATGTGATGATAAAGGTCGGGGAAAACAAATGAAGAAAGATCACACCAAGTGCATCCTGTGAAATGCATTTGTCTGCCTCAGGCTAAAGATGTCGCAGATGTTCAATAAGGGATCGACATTAATCCTCACCTGGAAGAGGGTGAGAAGCCGGTCAGGTTAATGCCCTCCATTCAGCTTCAAAATAAAGCTTATATTCAGCAGCTGTGTTTACTGAGACAGCAATATCAGTACGAGATTGGATCTTGCATTAGTCTAAAACATGACGGGGCCACAAATAACAAATAAGCATTCTTCCCCACCCACCCCACCTCATCTCTACAACTTAAAATTATGGGACAAAACTTCAATAAAAAAAGAACTCTCTCACTATCAAGTTTCAAACATGCTTTTTGTGATCCGATTCTTTTGGGGGCATTCATTTAAGTGCACTGACCGGTCAAAGTGCAAAATTATCACCACAGCATTCTGGAAAGGGAAGCATTATTACATCATAAAATATAAGAGCCAATCGTGTTCCAATATGCAAATCCAGGCCAGGCAACTCAGTCTATCAAGGAGAAAACAGTGTGGTTGGGACACTTCTGATTTGCATATGCAAAATTCAATTTCAAACATCTTCACTGTAAAAGGCAGTATGTGTGGCATCTGAGTTCAGAGAGTATTCTTTTTTTTTGGTTTTTGTGGCTAAGGGTTTGTCTTTTTTGAAGAAGATAAATGATTGGGACAGCAGGGAGATGAGGCCACTGCCGGTAGTCCAGGTGGATGGCAAAACTCTTTAATAGTGACAGTAAGGAGGTTGGTTGTAACGTCTGTAATGACAACGTTGGCACACTGTGCGGCCATCTCCGGATGCCAATCCAGGTCCTGTTCTTCCTCTGAGGCCTCTTCAGATATGGGAATATCAGGAACTTTGGGCTGCCGGCGGCCACGAAAGTGCTGGCGCTGTCTGGCTCGCCTGTCGGTTCCATGAGGCACAGAGAGATCCAGGATGCGCTCGTTGTCTTCAGAGGAGGACGATAATGATGAGGAAGAGGAGGAGGAAGAGAACATGGGAGAGGAAGGCATGGCTGACTGAGTCAATTTGGCTTTCGAGTCGGTTAGTTGAGCAGAGGATTTGGCAGCATGGGAAATTTGAGAATTGGCTTCACCTGATTGTGGTAACTGATTGGCGTGAAACTGTGTTGGAGGTGGGGGGTGAGGTTCACTGTCCGAGACCTCTGAGCTTGAAGCAGACCGAGGTGGCTCGGCAAGCGCTTCAGACACAGGTGTATTCTTGAATTTTGAACTTTGAGAGGAAGATGCCAATGGATTTGTACCTGGTTTGTGACCACTTTGTTCAGCCTTTGGCTTTTCCTCAGAAGGGTCCATTGAATAAGCCTCAATTGGCTTTCTAAAAACCGAAAATCCAGCACTGCTCATGGGTTGCTGCAGGCATCTAAATGATACTTCCCCAAACCTCCTGCTCTTCCCGATCACTCTGTTCCGGGAGGGAACTTTCTGGCGCCCAACATGAGACTGATGGCTAGAATTTAAAGTCCTTTTATTGTTGGCTGGTCCAGTCTTGTCCATCACTTTTAGATTTAAGATCACCCGTCCCTTTTTGACTTCACGAGGTTTGACTTTACGGTTAAGGATGCGGACGGTCTCACAGAAGGGGCTGACAGTCGGACGGGAAGAGAAGGGACCAGAAGAACCGACTGGTGGAGCTAAAGGGTCAGGGCGAGGTAAAGGACGTCGTGCCATCCGATGACACCGGTGGATGTCTTTCTTCAGTTTCGGTTGGGCAGCTCCAGACTGCAGCTTAGCATTTGAAGAGCCACTGGGATGGTACGAGGGTGCGGATGCGGGTGTGGGTGGAGGAGGTGGTTTGGAGGATGGCTGAGGCCGACTAGGCTTGAACTCAAGAACTCTAGGTGAGCTCTCAGCCTGTGCTCGTGACTAAGGAGAAAGATAAAGAAAATGAATGGGGTATATTTACACAAAAGGTAAACTAAACATGCAAGATACACATATAAAAAGGTACACCTACCTTTAAAAGGAGTGTTTTAGGCTTGGGTCCTCTCTTTTTTGGTCCATATAGTTCTTGTTCTCTTTCTCTGGAGGGACAAATAAGCTGAGAGTGAACACTTTTCATAATTCAGGTGCTTTGGGCAGTCATACATTTTAGTATGCATCCTCACTTTAGATACAATGAAATTGGGGGAAGCATATAAAAAGCACATGAGGTGTAAGGTTATAGAATATGACTGTAGCTTGAAACATGAAACTCATACTTAATATGTAATACTCAACAGCATTATTAATAATTAACTCATTTGTAATCTTCTTTGTGGTCTGTCCAAACCATTTAAAAGAGCAGTTGGCTTTTAATTACAAGATTATTTTACTATGAATCAGGTTTCTAGCCATAACACACCACTAAGATGGTTTACTTCTTTTGGATGATACTGGAGCAATCAACATTCATTCAGTCATTAATGACATCTGTTCGAATCTGCTGTCCAGAGTCCAAGTATGTCTCTTGTTTTGTTAACAATTTATCTTTTGGATCAAATCCAATTTATAACCATCTGTAAACATTTTTTTTTTTTTACACAAGAATCAGGCCTTAGACTTCTGTGTTTCACCTTATATATTTTTCTTTGGCATGATAACTCAGCAACATGGTTTAACTCCCAGTGCAAGGTCCATCACAGCTCTTCCGCCTAGCTCATTAACCAGCTGTCTAAAATCATAAATGGATACCAGCTCACTTAAATAAAACAGACCAAACAGAAATTCTGCTTCTTGCTTGTTTGGCTGAAAATTAATTTGAACTCATTTCATTTCAGGTTTTCATAATTGTATCCTTAAGATTACTGTAATCTCCTTTTGGTAGGCATGTTACACAGCCTTGTGCCATCTCTGTTTCTTCCTCTAATCCTGCACACAAGCTCTCAATCTCAGGTCTACCAGTAGTGATCCACAGATTTTGGGACCATAGCTGTCAAGACTGCTTAGAATGGTAAAGTAGCCTGCTTGAATACTTCCTGCAAAGAATTGTTCATAATGTCATCCTTTGACTCATATAGAGCACACCAAAACATCCACACATCAAACAGCCATAACGGCACAGAGCACACTCATCGACATCAATAGACATCAAAGATCACAATGAGCGCTGACAATTTCCCCAATTCTCTTTCCTCTACATAATGATTCTGCACTTTCTCACACCACAAATGTCGCTAGGCTGTGACAGATTGGTCTAGAATGTGTGTGCTGAAAAACACTTGCACCATATAGTTGAGATCAAAGGTTTCTATACATCTGATTTTTTTTTTTCCACACACAAACACACACACACCTCCACACATGCTCATATAGCAAAGTAATCTACTTTAGTTCCATTCTTAATTTACTATATTAGGTTTATAGAGGATCAAATGTTTCCATACACTTTGAAAGCATTGCCTTTTATTTGCTCAACTTGAATTATATGCCTGTGGTAGTTTTCCATAAACATCTCGCAATACTTTGCTGGACATTTTGCCCGTTCCTCCTGACAGAACCAGTGTCACTCATCTCCCATTCTCAAAAATGATTTTGACAAATTTTCTACAAGACATGCCAATACTTTCACTCTGTGACCGTTAAGCCATTTTGTTACAACTTTAAACGTTGAGATCTTTATGTTGCTGGAATATCCAGGTACAGCCAAGGTTCAACTTTCTGCTTGATGTCATGAAGTCTCGCTTCAATATATCTAGAGAATTCTCCTTCCTCATGATGGCATCTATTTTCCGACATGCACCAATGCCTTTTTCAAGCAACACGCTCACTGTATGATTCTTCCACTCTTATTTTTAAAAGCTTAAATGTTTTAGTTGGAATCAAAACCATTTATCTTCTATACATTGTGGATACATTAAGGCCAATCATTAAAGCAAAACAGTTTCATCTAATGAGAGAATTAGGACTAACAAAAGCACCAACTCCCTCACCAGTTCCTCCACTATCTTGTGGCTCATTTGAACCTTTTAGACAGAATTTTATTAACTTTTGGATGTTTGCTTCCGAGATTTTGTATTTAAATACAATTGTTAAAAAGGTTAAGTTATTTGGACATTACCATTTTACAAGGTCCCAGTTTTTTCTTCTTCTGAGGTTTACGTTAAGTTGTATGGATTTTCTCTCCCATCAAATTCTATTAGGGAAAAAGCCACGGCCTCTAAAGGTTTGTTTTTTTGCAGCAAAGGTTGCAACCAAAAGCTTTTAAAACTTATTACGTTTATTTAATGAGACTGTCAACTTAGTGTATTTACATTTTTAACCCACTGAAATAAAGCCGTCTTTAACCAATTGCTTGAATTAAAATTTGTGGAGCTGTGAAAAAAAAAAGAGTGCCCTTTAACGCATGTGTATGTAAACTTTTGTCCTTAACTGCATTTAGTTTGTTTCTCATTACTGCAGATGTGCAGTTGGCATCATGACCAATATAATTTGCTCCAGATTGGTATTTCTTTGAAGGTTTTGATCACACAACTAATGTAAATACTTTGGGCTTGCATAGTACATTTACCTTCGCTTCTCCATCATCAGTAAAATTTCACTAGCGTTTCAAAAAGTAATTTGTTTATCATGGACAGGAGAGCATAAGAGGGTGGGACAAATAAGGTTTTTAAGAAGATAAAAAAAGGCTGTACCACTTTCTGTAAAGCCTCATCAGAAACACATCAGTAGTAACTCCAGAAAGTTATTAATGAACTTGCATATATTGCAATCCAGATTGTATTCATATTATATATATATTTTTATATTGCCTAGCCATAGAATAAAAATTAACTCCTATAAATAGCCACAAAAAAAGATGAATGCAATAATATATTTGTCTTAAATTTGCTTCTTCTTCTTTTTTACTTTTAATAAAAGTATACTTTTAGGAAAATGCACTGATCTCTCTCTCTCTTTAATTCTCCTATTTATTTTCAATAAATAAAATTGACATAACATTTCTGAGTATCAGCCAAGGACTGATATTGACATGCTTACACGAAACAATCTCACTCTCTGGAAACTTCTGCCACTAAATTATACAAACCATTATGGATGTGATGATACAGATGTGCTCGTTGTTTACATGAAAGGTCTGTTTTTGTGTCAGTCAGTGCAACATGCACAGCACGTATTGACGACAAACACGACAATCTGAATCAGAAGTCGAGAGGTTAACACTGTCAGGACAAATGTTTCTTTGCATATTAGATTTTGAGGAAACGCACAAGCTTAGTGTGTGTGTGGTAACCGAGAAGACTGAGAATCAAACTCACTTTTGTTCGAAAGCAGCTACGAGTCGGTCATCGAGGATGTTCTCCTCTGGCTCCCAAGTGCTGTACCTGCGCACACGCAATACAAACACAGGTATTTTGTAAAAGGTATATTTATTACCAACCGAATAATAACGATTCACATTTCAGATGACTTACTTTATAGCCCAGCCTTTCCATTTTACCAAATACTCCATACGACCCTGGAATGATAACAAAAGCACATGGGGAAATGGGACAGTCAGACAGTCAAGAAGCAAAAACAACAGCAACAGAATACACACAACACTTTGAAAGCAGAGCAAAAAGCTCATTTTTTGCAAGGCTTGGCCAACAAAGGGCTGATGAGACGAGCTGTGGTTAGAGACTGATATACAAGTTACCTGAATTAAGGTTATTGTTTGGTCCAAATAAGCCTTGGCCATTTCTCGAGCACAGGCAGACTGCTCTTTGTCAAAATTAGCAAGGCGGGCAGACACAAAACAGCTGTGTCCGTCTCCCGGGCTAGCGCTAGTCTCTCTCTCACACACACACACACACACACACACAGGGCAGGCACACAACTAGCCTGCCTGCTAACGCTTTCTGCATCACAACACATTGTCCGAATAACACACTGCAAGCAGGGCTAACCGCATCTACAGCGCTGCGTCTGGACCCTGCACCCCATCCAGACAATAACCCGAGCCTTTCATTAACCGCACCTAAAGCAGGGCATTGTCACTGAAATGAATTCACTGTGTGTGTGTGTGTGTGAGAGAGAGAGAGAGAGAGCAAAGTTTAATCGAAGGCCGCAAAAACGCATCGCAACTGAAAATACACCAACCTTGCGGACGCGCCGCTTCAGGATGGCCTCGGCGGCAAACACGCGGTCCCCCGCCGCTGAAAGCTCCATAGCTGGGGACAGGAGACAACGCTTCGCCCGGTGAGGAGACGGAAAGGAGCCCCGTGCTGATCGGGGAAAACACAAGCAGCCAGCCGCGCACAGCCCGACCAGTGACTGTGGGCCCACGCGGTCACGTGACTCTGAGTAGGGGAATGCTGCAGCTAGGAGACAGGGGTAGGCGGGGCGTAAGGCGGGGAAACTGTCAATCACATCCGCGCTCAACCAATCGTCGTTAGTTATGCTAAATTGCGGCGACTGGGCTGTGCGCATGCGTCAGAGGGGAATTCGGGACAGTTTTTGAATTTGCACATTGTCTGCATTTTTGCCCTTTAAAAGAAAAAAAAAAAGCTTCTTATATAAAGCGCAAAATTTTATAAATTTTATATACTACCGTTCAAAAGTTTGGGGTCACTTGCAAGTTTCTTTGTTTTTGTTTAGTGATTTATTTTCTACATAAGGTCAGCCTTTCTGTAATAGTTCTTGCAAGAACAGTATTGTCAAGTGCATTTGCAAAATCCGTCAAGCACCATAAT
>JAOVVA010000026.1:21156943-21167489 GCA_028565275.1 Leiocassis micropogon | reverse complement strand
TCTGCAAGAAAGTATAAAAGCAAGAAATTAGCTGAAGGTTGCAACCATAACAGCTTGTACAAATTTAATTCTTCCAAGATCCAATTTTTGTCAGAGCAATCACAGATAACCTGAAATTGTGTGTGAAGCTTATATGGATTATCAGCATCTCAGTTTTCATACCGTAAGTGTCTCTGAGATGTGCTGGAGTTTATACATAAAATGAGTACGTACCTGTAACTCTAATAGCTACATAAGCACAACACTTCTGTTCATCACATTCTACTGTTTTGAACAGGTTAACAGTATTAACTTACTGCTCGCTTGCAGGCTCTCTGCTGGACCAGGCTCCACGCTGTTCGGTTCGGATGATGAAGGTAGATGGTGTCGTGGGATAGAGGGGTTCTGACTCGATCACACTGGATGGTTTTTATCATATTGTTTATCTTTTCCTCACTTCAGTATCACACGCGCACTGTGTGTTACTCGAGCCACAGTTTGTTTAACTCTGCACGGCCTAGCTTACTGCCGCTGCAAGTGTGCTCGGAAACGGTTCCCGGACCCCAGTGAGAAAACGCCCTTAAATAGCACATGCAAACACTCTACTGAGCTCTGAGACTTTATTGTTGCTATTAGCTTTGTGGCTTTCACACGTACTGATAGAGAGCACATTTTATTATTTACTTGGCACCATTTGCTAAATCTTTCCTCCTATATGAGGAAACACACAGACAGAGAGAGATAGAGAGAGAGAGAGAGAGAGAGAAACAAGACACAAGTGTATGTGTGTACATTACAGTGTTGTGCTATCAGGTAATGGAGGTAATTCTACAATCATAAATTATAAATAATACCTAACCAACAGCTGTGACCTTTATAAGTCTCACCACACCAGAGATAAATGCACGTACACACACACACACACACACACACACACACACACACACACACACACAGAATAATATTAATTCCTAATACTATAATATTATTCAATTCAATTCAATTCAATTTTATTTATATAGCGCTTTTAACAATGGTCATTGTCTCAAAGCAGCTTCACAAAAAATTAAAGAAATTTTTTTTTTTTTTAGAGAAGAAAAGAAAAGAAAATATTTGGAAGTGTGTATGTGTGAGAAAATTCATTCATCACTATTCATTTGTGTATAAATGTACAATGTTTGCATTGATAGGTGACATACTAATACAGATTTCTGAGAGTCAGAGAAGACTTACCAGTGAACTGTCAGGTGTGGTAAGTTTCTTTCTTTTACAGTTACTGAACTGTAACTGAATTTAAAACTTAGGCTTATATACACACACTGGCCACTTCATTAAGTTTATCCCTAAAGTGTAGAGTGGGGGGAAAAGAGACAAAAAGCATCCATAATTCAATCCATCAAGAATTCCAAAGATGTAAGTTTCCACTCCTGTCACTGAAGCAAAAAAAAAAAGAGAGCAATAGTTTTCACATTCATTTTAAGAGGAAAAGCATACCAAAACAATATCCTCTATATATACCAAAAAGTGCAGTTGAATAGCACAAAATCATTTATTTTATATAAAAGCTCCAAATCAAAATTGCTTGCTGATCACAATGAATCAAGAAAGCCAACCACTTTATAATTTTTTATAACAGTTAGTAATATTAATTTATCATTATGGTTGTGTAGTGGTACAAAGTGGTAGAGGGTATGATTCCTGCCTTGGGTTTGTGTGTGTGTGTGTGTGTGTGTGTGTGTGTGTGTGTGTGTGTGTGTGGAGTGCACATGCAGCTTGTGCTGGGTCTCTGTGTGCTGGGTGGGTTTCCTCTGGGTAATCCGGTTTCCTCCTGCAGTCCAAAGACATGCAGATTAGGTTCAGTGTGTGTGAGTGTGCCCTACGCCTCGGGTATACCACATCTCTTACCTAAGGTCTCCTGGAATAGGCGGGAGTGTACTGTCCGCTTTTGATTATTTGGGCGGGGTTACATCTGCCTGTAAATTAAGCCTATGTATACAGTTGTTCTTTCTTTTTATCATGATTGCTTTGTATATTTGATTTACATTTCATATTTTGTTTGATTTGTGCAAAATAAGTCGGAATAAAAAGGTAGAAGTACTAACCTCTAAACCATACCCATCTGTAAATAGTAACAACCATGATTTATAATTTTACTTACAATGATTTAATATTTACTTTTCAAATATACTTCCTTAATTGTAATTTAGACTGTAATTCATACTGATTTTGTCACAATATATTTTCTCATCAGTGTGGTATTGTGTCACTTGTATTTTAGTTTTGCTGGTTCCATAACGAAGTCCTTCAGGAAATGGAAAACAACAGCAGGCTGGATAAAAACTACATATTTGTCAGTAACAGTTCTTAACAGAATTAAAGTGTAATAATATGTGTAACTTACTAATGATGCCATATCGTTTCCACAGGACAGTAAGAGGTGCTATGAGATGGAGGTGAGGAACCAGGCAATGGTTCTGGAGAGACAGCTCAGGAGAGGGGCTTCACAGGTGAGACTGTATACAAGGTACAAGCAGAGGAGATATGATAAGGCTGGTGTTGGCATATAAGTGTGAGAAGAAAGATGATAATAATACCAATGCAATGTGGGTGTGTGTAGGATGCTAATGGATATGTGCAGTTCCTGAGGGAAAGCCATAGAGAGGCCCTGAAAGAACAAGAAAGAAGATATCGTTTTCTGGCTGAGAAACACTGCGGACTCACTCAGTCCATCGTGTATCTCATGAACAAGGTAAAACTTTTTTGACTTTATGAGCAATATATCTTGATCAAGGGATTTTACACAGTATTTCCCGAGTGTCTTTTAGAAAACTCTGATAAAGTTTTCCTAAACTCTGATAAAGTTTTCCTAAACTCTGATAAAGTTTTCCTAAACTCTGATTAAGTTTTCCTAAACAGTTGGGGTTTATTGGGAAGTTAAATAAATTTCCTCCTAATTCTGTGTGTACATTGCTATAAAACATTGATTCCTAATTATAACATAAATTTATCTCAAAGATGGCATTTTGTGGGTCTGGCAATTTCAGTATCTTTGATCAGGGATAGATAAAATACAGAAAAGTATTCTTAATTGAAAGAATTGATTATTTGATAGATTATTTTAAAAATGAAAGTAAAAAGATTTTTTGCGATTTTTAAATGTGCTCACATTTTTAATGTTTAAAAATTTTCATTCTTAAATCGACTATGCAATTTTTCCAGAAAAAAAATTACTAATATCAATCATTGTAGTTTTGCCAATCATAAGCACACCAAGTCTTTGCCATTAGCTAGTAGATGACTAGCCAAATATGTTCGCTACTGGAATTGATTTTAGTTTAAGCTGCTATTTGCACAGCAACAAATTATCCATGCAGTCAGCAAAACTTACTTCAGGGTACTCAAGCAATATCACTCCCAAAGTTGTCTGTTGTTTTGAATATTAGCCGGGATGCCGAACCTATGACAGCCATGCTGATATTCAGCACAACAGGATGACCACAAGTGTGATATTGCTTTTATACAACAATTCTACAAATGTCATTTATTATCAACAGTTTATGATTTGTTTGTTAATTTAACAGTTATCCTTCAATAACTGGCAGAATTAGAGTTTACCTGTCAACCTACAATTAGCGGCCAACAGTTAGTGTAATTAACATGGATAAAGGTATTGTGGTTGACCGTGGTATTGAGGTAGTGGACTGTCCTGAGAAACCTATGAGAATAATTTTTTTCCATTTAAGAATATCATCTAACTTCTGGGTCCTGGGGTTGAATCCCAAATAACATTAAATGGAAATCTAGGGTGTACAATTCCTTGATCAGGGGTTAGAGAGGGATTTGGGACTCAACCTCGTGTTAGACGCTTGTTAGTTTGTAGTTTGTGTTAGCCAGAAACAAAAAACACAAATGGTTAGGAGGCAATTCCGAACAAGTTAGAAGAGACAAAGTGTTATTTAAGATAACATAATGTTATGAAATGTGTTTTCTTGCTAAACGTGCTTATGTGACTGATTTTTTCAATGTGAGTTTTGGCAGGCAGTTGTTCTCCCCTCTTTCAAGTACTGAGGACCAAATTGACTTACTTTCACCAATGCTGGTAACTGTCAGTTAGTGTAATTAATGATTGTTAGATTGATAACATACATAGTTAAACGTGCCAGTGCTTTTATGATCTATATCAGCACTTGTGCAATTAAGATTACTCGATCGAAACTCTGTTGTGTAATGTTTACTATTTTATAGATCTCATTACTGTACATAAGAATACAGTATAATTAATGAAAGATTAAAAATTGTCACAATTCATGATATTTGTTTCTACAATAATAAACTTAATTTGAAGCACCCTGGAATGACTGGAAGAGTACACTGAGCCCATTCATTTACTGTGTAACATACAGTCATTGGCTGCATGACAGGAGAGAAGAAAAGGAATTCATGGCTTGTAATGAGTACTTTGAAGGTCCACTTAAGTATAGTGTTTGAGTATGGTAATGAAGAACCGCTGCCACCCCTACCTTTTAATCTCTCAGCATTTATCTGAGCAAAAGGGCAGAACAGTGTTTATCCTTTAGACAGGGAACACCCTGAAGCAGAGAGCAGAAGGTTGGAGAGAGCAAGTGAATCAGTCAAGGGGGTGCCGTCCAGGCAGACAGGAAGACATGATGGTGAGAAGCTTTAGAAAATTCAATCAGTCTAAATTTCATATATTTGAATGAACAGATGTTGCTCATGTTGATGCTTTGTTAATTTTTTTCAGGCTGAGGATCAAAGTCAATCTTGGGCAGAACAGCCACTAGGCAGAGTGCCTTCTAGAGGTGAGACTTCAGAGCACAAGCAAAAATAATGAAAAAAAAAAACCCTCAGTCTTTAACATTACTTATTAATAACGCCTTAATTCCGGTCTGTCTGCTCCTCCCTTTTTAGGGCCATCCCCCCAACCGACTCGATCCCGCTCCAATTCACTCGGAGAAACTCGCGGACCAGGTGGCAGTAGGATGATGCGAGCATTAGTGCCACACCCCCCCTCTTCTAATTCCACGCTCTTGCCATTCTCTAAAGGAGAAACCATTACAATACTTGTGCCGGAGCCTCGAAATGGCTGGCTGTACGGTTGTTCTGAGAGTTCAGCTCGGTGAGGAGAGATGATTTAACTGAAAAAATATTCAATATATTTTTTATATTATATTGTTGAATATTTACCTACAACATCATGTCACAAAATTTCTTTATTCACATTTTTTAAAATTAAAGAATACCCATCTATTTTACTTAAAAACTCAGCCATAAAACTAAAAATATTATAATTTAAACCTCTTGTGCCATTGGGGCAGATCTGACCCCTTACAGCATGGCTCTGAAGAGCCTCTAGTGATGTGTTGTGCTGGCTGGTGCCAGGACAGTTGCAGTTCATCCTTTGGGTGCTGTGGGTTGCAGGGTTGGATCCTCCATGGCTCAGACTTGTTTGTCTCACACATTGGGCTCTTTGCTGCTGCGCCCTGTGTGTGGCACGTTGTGGTGTTCTGGGTATTCTGGTGTCTTTCTTTTATGACCAGCATTGGCTTTTTTGCTAATTTGTGCTGCATTGGCTTTTCTGTGGGATTAGACACATCTGGCTGGCCTTTGGTCTCCATGTGCATGAGTAAGCCTTGGGTTCCCATGATGCTGTCACAGCTTTGCTGGTGTATTATTGGTAACCAGTGTTGTCACCTGTTAGTGATCATAATGTTATATAATGTAATAAACCAATATTACATAATGGTTGATCGTTGTTAAAACAGCTATAAACAGTCAGTCCCTCAACAAAAAAAAAAAGAAAAGATAAGAAAAAAAATCATCTTGTGTAGTTATTAAGAAACAGGACAGTACAAAAACCCATGACAGAAATCATAATGTTACAGATTTAAATGTCATCATTGGAAAATGCTGACTTTTCCATAAATTTAATAGACATTGCTTTAAAGAAAGCTTCACCATATAAATAATGGTACTTATGATTATCATGAATGATTAAAAGATTATAATGATAATTTTTTTTAATTCTGATTTGTGAATCTCTGCATTTTGAGTTATAGAGAATAATAGAAGAAATGTAGCAAACTGTTACAGAAAATTAATCAACACTTTCTGATTAATCAGAACAAAAACTTCCACAGTGTTGTGGTATACTGATTAGCAAGGTAAAATTCACATGTTATAACAATAGGTTACTGTATGTGTGATGCAATTATGCTTGTGTATGTTTATTTTTAGACAAGGCTGGTTCCCAGCTGCATATATCGGTCCAATGGAGGACACATCTCGGCTGCCTGACCACGGGTGAGCCAAGATCTCACTTGCAAACAGCACAGACAGTGTAATTTTTTTGTTCCTGACTTTTGACTTCTCTTTCAGCACTGGCTCACTTAGAAGCAGTAGTAGCATGGACAACCTTCTTGACCAACCATCTGGCAACAGAACAAATGCACCGCTGCCTCCTCCACCGCCTCCTCCAAGCAAATCGAGCAGCTCGCGCTCAGTCACACCCACTTCTTTTGAGAACAAAGTAAGTGTAAGTGGGCAAAGTCACGATCTAGTAAAGGGTAAAAACTAAAGCTGCTGCTAAATAAATGATTTCTAAGCATCCATGAAAATGTAATGTAAGCAAATTTACTGCCACAGATGCTACTAAAATGCAGTGGGAAGATTTACCCTTATAAAAAGGATCGCCAGGAACATCATCAGTGCTATTATCACAATTAGACACAACCACTATCTGTATTGTTACTATTTATTAAATGTAATTAAAATTTATTCAGACAAAATATATCATAACATCAATATTTATGTTTTTTTTTTCAGTCATGGATCAGATAATTTTTCAGATCCTAAAAAAAAGTAGGAGACAAATATAATTTTATTTTCCACGTATTACTTGTAGAATTTAAAGTACTAAATCTCATTTGTTAAAATTAAAGATGAGGCATGATGATTCTTTTTTTTTCTTTTTTGTTAATATGGACACATTAGGGTACTTTATACATTTTATATTCATTTTTATAGAACTGACAATTTTCTTTAGACCAATAATGAAGAAAAGAAAAAATATAGATACATTTTATTATGTTGTTAATAAAAACTAGACTAAATTTTATTGAAACAAAGTAGGCCCCTATAAAATTGGGCAACAGTAGAAGTTCAAGTAAAACTAATATTTGGCCTGTGTTTTGTTAGAGTGGACTGGTTTTTAAGCACTGAATAAGGGAATTTTGCTGGTGTGATCTGGCAAACCTAGTGAGGACACAAAGTGAGGGTACTAGAAGTAGTTTAATGTGTAAAATCCACTAAGGAATGGCCCCAATTCTAAAATCATACTATCATATTTATTAATCACTTAGACAGTTAAATCGTTCTTTAACTTTGCAATTATTCTGGCTAATTTATGTGCTGCATGTAAAGAGTGCAAACCTTTTAGCCAATTTTTTGTTTCTATCCCACAAGCTCAACAGGAAAGACAGGACAAATTCGCCCCAAATATATAAAAATTTGCAAAGAAAAAAAAATCAGAAGGTTTAATTGCAGTGTTCTTTCCATCGTCTTAAAATTCATTCCACCTAGCACATTTTTGCAGCTGTTGGAAAATGTAGTCGAAGTGTCTGGTATGTTACTCGTTGATGTGGTGTGTTGAGTGCTGAATACTAAGTCTCAGTTTACTGCTTTGGCCAGCAGAGGCACTGTGGCAAAGTTCTCTTCTCCATGATGCCTCAGCCATCGTTCTGGTGGATGCAGGGGGGCAGCTCCAGCTGCTGAGGGTCTGTTTGTGTGTGTGTGTGTGTGTGTGTGTGTGTGTGTGTGTGTGCTGTAGTGTGTATGTTGTCCTTGCATGGTATGTGTTTCATGTGGTGCTAATGCTGGCCTTGTAATTTCAGAGCAAGGTCATGTTGTTTCCTTCTTGTTACTAAATATGCATTTGTGTGCACATGAAAAGCTGTGACACACAAGGCATAGGATGGCTGATGTAAAAAATAATCACAATTTTGCTTCTGGAAAAGATCTATCTATTTAAACAATTAATCTGTTAGCCATCCCACAAACTGATCAGCAAAAGGAAACATTTCATTGTACAAACATATTATAAGTAAACCTCTAATGGTTTATTCTTTCTCCAGCAGAAACAAGATAAACATGGGGCTCGACCAGAACTTTTCCCAAGGTACAAATAAAATAGAAGAAAGTTTTTATCACAACATTTATGCTTGTAAAAAATCTGTTAACGTAATTCCTCAACTTTTCTATGTTGCATTTTTCAGAGGTACAAATCCTTTTGCGACAGTGAAGCTGAAACCCACCACAACCAATGACAGATCAGCGCCACGTGTATTCTAACATATTTAACCAGTAAGGACTGACAGACACATAAACCGTCTTCATCAGAGTGCACCACTTAATAAATCAGTGCTATCCATGCTGTAGACTGAACAGCTGTAACTGAGTGCCTCAGATGTTGCTTGCTCATATTTCATCTGCAGAAGGTCTTTTGCTAGGAAAATGACATTCTCTCAAAAGTCAAGAGACCAGAGTTTTTTTTTAACTTAGTTTATGAGCTGTAAATCCTTGCCCTAGTAAGAGAGAAGGAATGACATGATGAAAGCTGAGATGAGGCTTCAAGGCTATTAGGTAACCTGTGTTTTTATCCATCCAATGTATTTCACTGGGAATGTAAAAAAAAACACCTTGTTTGGTGTTTGGCACAATTTTTTTTAAATGTGATATTTATACCTGATTGAAAGTAAGAAATGTTTAATTGCAAAATGCAACCTATAACCATCCCCCACCCACAACCCCCACATCAATTTATTCTTACTGCCACATAATCAGGGAGGTGAGATTACCGGCTGGGCAAAACAGTGGCTTCCCTGAATTAACTAAATGAGTTTGATTTACTTTTGAAAAATGTTAAAGCCAAGAAAAAGGACATTTACTGTGTTTTACAGCCAATGCATTCACCCCAGGAGTCATGGACTCAAATGATAAGGTGCTATCATCAATTACAAAATTAAACTGAAACTAGAGAAGAGGCCTGATGATGCTAATGATTCACTGGAAATTGAATTTTTAAAATGGTCTTTAATCTTCTTTAACTTCATGGTCTTCAATGATTTATGTAATTCAAAACAGGTGTGTAAAACAAACCTTAGAACCCTTAGAACCCTTTCCTTGTTTCAATTTGCTGTCAGTTTGACTCACAACAAACAATGCAATCAGAGCATGAGTTTGCAAAAATTTCATTTAACACTCAATCAACAAATTATTGATATAAAATTGCATATTTACACTTGACTGATTTATTAATTTTAACAAATCTGTGGAAGGTGGATTTATAGCATATTGCGAAATAATACAAAAATAATATTGATAAAAACTATTTTGACATAATATTTTGGCATCTGTTCCTTCTATCACCTTGGTGACTGAAAGAAAACATGCACGAAATGTTCTTTATACATTTCATTTTGCAGTGAAATTTTGTTTCTGTAAATATATTATTATTATAAAACATCACTGGTTTTCCATTGGGACACTTTAGCCTGAACCTATTTCAAAAGATCAGGGATGTGTCACTTCTCCATTTTATATCCTTTGGTGTATATACAATATACCAGTGTGTAAATACTTTATGTTTAGTAGTGATGGCAAGTGTAGAGTAGATTAGTAGAGTAGTGATTTCCTATGGTGAAAATTAATTAACAGGCATTCCTAAATTAGATGAATAAGCTGCATTACCCAAGAATAATAATGAATAAATTGAAAAAATATTGTTTATTTTGATTGCTATTATTAATGCAAGAACTGTGAAGGCATACTGTAATCATAGCTAACTGTGTTCCAACAAAATATAAGAGTGTTCGATTGTGTGGCCATGCGGTATACAACTACAATATAAAAGGTTCTTTTGTTTGTTAATAAATAAATTGTTGTAGGCTAATTCTTGAGAAATCAGTGTTGAATAAAAAGAAATAAAACACTTTGGGCCATGCTCTTATAGGAAATAATGTTTTATTCATATCTTGATACCTTACTTGAAAGTCACTTTATTGTAATTTCTGTTATGCAATGAATTTTTTTTTTTTTTTTTTTACTAAAACAGGGGTTCTGACAGAAGTTATTATGATGTCCGGCCCTGTATATGACTACTTGCCATAATCATACTCAAATGTAAGCTAATGTCAGGATATCTTTATTTAGTGTGTGGGTGTGAATTGTTGCTTTTAACCTGTTTGAACCATTCCTGACAAAAAATGTTTCCCATAGGATAGATACTGTA
Organism: Leiocassis micropogon; assembly: GCA_028565275.1. NCBI lineage: Eukaryota > Metazoa > Chordata > Actinopteri > Siluriformes > Bagridae > Leiocassis > Leiocassis micropogon. Next base: position 21,157,204 of record JAOVVA010000026.1, on the reverse strand, counting down.
CCTTGACAGGATTTCAGATGGGATTTCTAAGGCGTATTCATAAATGTAAAGAATGCTACTGGATAATGCTAGCCATGTAGCTAATTAAGCTAAAGATTACTGATACACATTTTTAAGTCATATTTAAATGTTCATAATCGCAGAGGTGGAAAGAGTAATAAAATTTTGTACTTAAGTAAAAGTACTGTTACTTTAATGAACTTTTACTGAAGTACAAGTAAAGTTACCCTTATAAAAATCTACTCAAGTAAAAGTAAAAAG
>JAOVVA010000026.1:21143061-21153519 GCA_028565275.1 Leiocassis micropogon | reverse complement strand
AAAGTAGAAGTACACAAAAAATCTACTCAATTACAGTAATGCGAGTAAATGTAATTCATTACTTTCCACCTCTGCATAATCGTTACCGCTAATGTTACCTAAATATCATGACTGACGTGACAGAGCTTCTGAGAAGATTCTTAAATGTTTAAAACATTGCTAACATCTGCTAACTTGACAGGATTTCTGACAGGAGTTTAGATCATCATCAATTGTTTCCATCACAGCTAATGCTAGCTAGCTAATATTGAAAAGTTGAAAAAGATCTCTGAGAGCTTTTAGACATTCGTAAATGTTTATAGCATAGTTAACATGAGCTAACTGCACAATTTCTGAAATGATTTCAAAAGGGACACACACACAAACACAAAGTCCTTAAATGTTAATAAAATGACTGCTAATGATAGCTAGCTTAGGTGAGTAAACTTGGGTTTTCTGAGAAGAATTCACATCATGCTAACACTAGGTAGTAGGTTTATATTAGGTAACTTGCCAGAATAGACAATAAAGCCTTAACTCTTAGAATGCAACTACAAGCAACAAATGAAGAGAGTGTCTTTGCTTATATGCTACTCATTTATCTAGTCTTAGAGAATTTGGGATAAATCCTTGTGGTGTTTTTAAATACAGGTGCAGCTGTACAGTGCTGTGCATTTAAAATACATTAAAATACATTTCTAAATCAAATTGCTTTTAATAAGTAATAAGTAGTTTCCTTAATCAAGTACATTCCATGTAGAGTTTAGAGGAAGCAACAACGCTCAATCTTTTTTATGACAGAAAGCCTCTGTCATAAAAAGATAACAAGAAAGTACAAAGTTTCACAAGGAAAACTGACATGAGTGTAAAAAGTAAAATAATTTCGATTTCCTCAATATGTCAGAATAAAATAAATATGCTACATTTATTTTATTGTCAGTGACTTAATAAGTAGTCTAAAATAGTGATGTAAAATGATGTAGTTTTCCATTTCTACAAGCTTATGATTTCCTGAGGTGTTGAGAATATTTGTCTGAAAGTGATTAAGGTAACAGTGTTTTGTGCTGGAGGGATCAGGTTTCCTGATCATGCTGTGTTAGCCAATGATGACAGCAGGTTTGACAGGGACTTTGTTTTCTGTCCTGGCCACAAGGCAACAAAGTCACAATACACAGTGCTCTGACTTAACTTGTGTATAGACAAACACACACAATACCATGTATTCGATACTTACCTCACTCTATAACTCTGTTTACATGTGTGTGTGTGTGTGTGTGTGTGTGTGTGTGTGTGTGTGTCTCATGCCCTAAAGCTCTACAGGATTAGTATATTATATGTAAGAAAAACTATAAAAAGCAAAAAGACAGATGTCAAAAATAAAGATCCACAGTGAGTCAGAGCCTTCGAGGCATAATGTTATGTTTTATTTTTTTTTACTTTCACAGTTTGACTTCCTTCATTTGGTGTATTTCACAACAACTCTGTACCAGAGAGAAGAAAGGAAGAGATGGAGACAGGCCAAGGGCAAAGCAATGTCAGGGAGTGGAGTTAAGGGCAATCGATCAGATGATAAAATGAAAAGGGAAAGAGAGAAAAGACCTGGAATGCAGAATAATACAAATGAAGGGAGCGGGCTGTTCCTCTTAAAGTATCCACTGTACATACTTCCAAGATGAAGGTTTGCACCTCTTCACCTGTACACTAACACAAACACACATTTGTATAAAAAACAGGGAAAATTAAATAGCATGATTGTAGGAGATGAGTGAAAATGTAGTGTGTGTGTATGTGTGTGTGTGCGTATGTGTGTGAGAAGTCATTCAGGATGGGGATGACCTGGACAGTGTTGTCTATTCGTGGACAAGAGCAGCAAATTCTGAAAAGAGAGATAAGGAAGGGAAGGAGGGGAGGGAGAGCGAGAAAAATAGATTTTTACTTAAGTTATAAATATAAGTTATTATGAATTAAAGTATTTAACTTTAATTTGTAATATACTATATAAATTGCCAGGTAAAAGTGGACACACCTTAATCAATGATCTTTGGTCATTCTTGCTCTTTTGTAAATTTTAGAAAAATTAAATAGATATATTAAGAGATATTAAACAATCTCCTAATAACCGGTCATGTGTAGCATTGTGAGCTTTGTCCCAGATTCTTTATAGTACATGAAGATAGTGGTCTTTTTTGAAATTTTCCAGCTGGACTGAGTAGTAAGTAATGATAGACTTTTGTTTCTTTTCATCTAATATACATAATATACAGTATGTGTTATCTGATACCATTGTTCAGTACTGTTGCAAACAAATGTCCAGAATGTCTTCTCCAGTTGTGCCATTAAGTTTTTCTTTTCCTGGAACTAAGAGGTTACTTACAGTATTCCAGCATGACAATGCCCTGAATACAAATAAAGAACCCTCTAAACCTGAATGCCCCACACAAATGCTCCACACAAAGCCCTGACCTCTACTCCACTGAACACCCCTGGGATGAAATGGAACACCGGGCCTTCTTGCTATGCATCAATACCTGACCTCCGTAATGCTCTTGCGGTTAAATGAGCACAAATAACAGCCAAAATTAAGTGAAAACCTTTCCCAGGACAGTGGAGGCTGTTGTAACAACAAATAGGGATAAACTCCTGTATATATTAATGCCCATGGTTTCGAAATGCGAGGTTCAAGATGCATATAAAGGTGTGTTGGTCAGGTGTCCACATACTTTTGGCCATACAGGGTACTTTTGAATGTATCCGTGTGTAATAAAAATACTTAAACCAAGTGCTCTTGTTTTAATCAGTTGTGTTGTTGCATTTCCCACCTTCCACTCCAATCTTGCCATCTCCATCTTTATCAGCTACTTTTAAGAAGGCTTTGGTTTCCTTATCAGTCAGATCTCTTCCATTGGAAGCAAAGCCCTTCAGTACAAACCTTCATTCACATCACACACAAAAAACATCAGAGACATTGAGAATTACCCTCAAACACACACTGAATAAATAAACACATGCTGGATGTGCATGTCTCACTTTAACTCTTCTTCCTCTATAAAGCCGCTGTTGTCAGCATCCAGTACATGGAAGGCCTTCTTCACATCATCAGCCGATTTTGCCTTCAACCCCACCATCTCGAAGAACTTCTTATGGTCAAATGAGTCAGCAGCTACAACAACATCGTAAAATTAAATCATGAATACTGTGTACAAGTCACTTTAATCTTAACAAAACTGTTGGTCATTGGTCAAAAACATACGAGGGGTGTGCTTGCATCGAGGTTAGGACTATACATGGGGATGCGGCGGATAACTCCCAGTCGAGTTCCCGTCATACGCAAGTGCTGGTTATGAATAAATGTTTCTACAGCTCCCATAGACAGATGTGCTATTAAATAAATGTAACTTGTAATAACTTGGCCACACAAGTTATACAAGGATTTTCAACAATTAGACTTTTCCTTTGCTGAATGGTCATGGGATTGACTGACCTCAAATGGGATCTCAGTTTCTGGATGTCCGGACTTCCTTATAATGTTTCTAGCATTCAAATGTTTTACCGCGGCTGAGAGTCTCTTCACCATACAAGACTTTTGTAAATGTCAGTTGGTTTTATCCTTCATTCACAAGAAATTTCATCACAAGTTCTGGTTCGAATAGAACGCCATTTGTAGACAAGGTCTAGTTTTTGGCTATTCATTATCATTAAGTGTGATTCTTCCTCGATAACTGATAAATGATACCGCTGCTGTAAGAATGTGTCTGATAGAACAGCACCAGCTAATAATAAATGCATTCTTTACCTTTGAATGCATCCAGGGCTTTCTTTATGTCATCAGGGTTCAGGATGCTGCTCATTGCCATTTTTGCAGCTAGATAAAGAAAAATAGATGGACAAAGGGTGAGTTAGAGAGACACAGAGAAAAAGAGACAGTTAATATATTTTCTTAGGTTGAGGAGTTACTTGAATGAATAAGGTAATATGAGGTGATATTTTATATAATATAATATAATATAATATAATATAATATAATATAATATAATAATGAGGTGATAAACATATAAATAATATAGTGCGGGAAAAACAGAAGTCGTATGCAGTTCGTGTGAATGCATTTAAAAAATGTACAACTGAAAGCCAGTTCCTTATTCAGCAGAAATGAGATGTGCAGTTTTCTACAGAAACACACGCCCACACTCCCACACAAGCCTTACATGTCTCCTCCTATGCATTGTGTAACCTCTAATGGTGCTTCAATGATTTTACTTCGCAGGAAACTTATTTTCCACTACTTGTATCATGCAAAGTTTATTTCCTTCTGGGTTTCATTACACACCTCTAAAATGTGCCCGGCAGATATTTTCTTTCATGTCTCTTTTGCATGATGCATCCATCCTCAGCATATTATCTATCCTGCGATGGAAACTGTGCTTTTGAACTGAGACGGCCTGACAGGTCATGACTGATTTGAAACTTGATTTAAAAAAATTTAACTAAACGTTAATAAAACGTTTTTAAGATTTGATCTGGAGTAAGTGCTTTAGAGTTATCTGGGGAGCTTTTATCACATTTCATCAGTTTCCTTTCTTTTCCTTTTAAAACTGAAAGCTGCAAAAATATTGAATAAAGCATTTTATTTTGTTTCAGCACATTATATAATATATATATTATTGTAATAATTTATATAAAAGGCACCTGAATTCACTTTTTAGTCCTTTTAAAGTCTGCCTTTTACATTTTAAAGTTTTGCCGTTCTCTGGTAGTGTAAGGCTTAGCCGTAACTCGTGTACATAGTCACTGCAATGAAATATTTGCAAGAGGAGTGAAACACAGGGAGTTTGAGGTATTAAAAAATGAATTATCTGAGCTGGAACATTAACAGGCACACTTTGGGGGAGCTCTGATACCTGTGTTAACTTGTTAAAGAAATAGTAAAATATTAATTTATGTATTCTTTTTAAAATATGCATAAAAATCAGACAGTCTGTATCATTTAATTTGTATTCTCTATATAAGTTCTGCATCTGTATTACAATTTTTATTGTCATGTTTTTTTTTCCTTTTGGTCTGCTGTTTCCCCCACAAAGTATACCCCTTAATGTTTGTTACTTCATTTATCAATCCAGCAAATTTGTATTAAAAGATTAAAAGCTTGGGTGTACCCTTTGTTGATTAAAGCCCTATGAACACCACTGCTACATCAACTGAAAACCATACATAAGTTTGGGAAGAACAAGTTTAGGACCTCTGTTGATAAAGAAGCCAGGAGGCCAATACTAGAATGACCTTTTGACCTTTGAAAATCCCCTTTCTTCCAGAATTGCAGAACAGATTTGCTCAGAGTTTGAGCACCTGCTCCTGCAGGTGATGAATACATGCACAGAACAGTGCACACTTTGCAGCTTTCGTTTTAGCTGCCGTTTCACATTGCTGTCCTATGCTCAGGTAAATGTCAACTGACTGAAATTTAAGCTTCAGAGCGCTGACCTTGAATGACCTCAGTGATGTTTGCCCTGATATAATCGCATTGTCTTTGCAGGTGAATAAGCTGCAGTCAGCACTAACTACAGTTCTACAGACCACCGCTCCTACTTGTGAAATTTTAGTTGTTGTTCTTTCACATGCTCCTGTTAGGGGTTGCCAAAGCAGATCATCCGAACTGCATGTTTGATTTCCCCATTTCATTCAAACTTGGGACTGGCACTGAGAGTGTCCTGACATTGGTGGGGTTCCCCACCTAGGAATCGAACGCTAGTCTTTAATACAGTGGTCTCCCACTGTATCAATGGGGATGCTGCTATTTGTGAAATGCGCAGTATTAAACAAAAGAAGAACAACCAGTGAAGACTTGCTTTGTAGGAAATAAAATCGATTCTATTTTTCCATTAAATGTACATACTGTATAAATATGAATATAAAACCAGCTATATTAACCATTTGGAACGTCTTTACACCTATGTATGAATGCAGTTACCTAATCAGCCATTTGTTTGGCAACAAAACATGCAGATACAGTTAAAGAGCTTGAGCTTAATGTTTCATCAAACATAAGAAGGAAACAATGTGAACTCAGTGACTTGGACCTGGAGGTGGTAAATGGCGCCAGCATTTTTTTTAGAAACTCCTGATCTCCTGGGCGTTTTACACACAATAGAGTCTGGAGTTTTCACAGAATGGTGTGAAAACCCAAATCCTCCCGTGAGGAGCAGTTCTGTGAATATAAGGAGTTGAAAAGTACCAGTTAAAAGTTTGCACACATTTGTATTTCTTTCTACACTGTAAAACAATGCTAAAGGCATCCAAAATATGCAATAATCTCCTTTGAACAGTTGATATTGAGATGAGTCTCAATGCAATGCTCGGGAAAGCCTTTATAATGGCTCTTCATCTGAGGCGCTGTTAATTGGTGATTTTTGAGGCTGCTAATTCTAAATGAACTCCTTCTCTGCAGCAGAGGTATGTTTTGGTCTTGGGATGGTATAAATGTGAACCAGTTTCATCATTGTGGTTGATGGATTGTTCAAAGGCACTTGACAATACTTGCAAGTGTTTTAAAATAATTTTTGTTGCTTAATTACATAATTCCATATGTGCTATTTTGTAGTTTTGAAATCTCCAGTATTGTTCGAGGATGTAGAGAATAGATCACTAAACATAAAAAAAAAAATCATTGAATTAACACTTGAAGGTGTGTCCAAACTTTTCACTGATACTGTAGGTGTATTTTCATGTTAATGAACAAATGAGATACAGCAGAGATAGAGTTGTGAAACTGCTGGAGAAACAAGTGGCAGTGCTAAAACCTTAGTTTTGTGGATATAGTGTTTAAATGTTAAGAAAGATAGATAATTTTTTGTCTTTTTCCTATTTTCCTATTTTTGGCAAGCTAATCAACACTATTAATTCAATCATAAATTGTGTACATATATGTTGTAGTCCAGCACATGACAGTTACTTTGATAAGGTGTTAGATTATTGATTTATTTGGGAATGTCCTGCTGTTCATTATTAACATATCCTGTCCAAAGAGCAACCAGAAAGAACAATGGAAATGTACCTTCACAAGGGCAGACAGTTTGTCAAAATGTCTGTATAATAAAAAGTAAATAGTTATTAGAATGATATTTTTTTTTGATAAAGGATAATAGTAATGTAAATATATAGAGTAAAAAAAAGTGATAGGAAGATCCAGGAAATAATAAAACTATAATCAGCATGACACAAATACAGTAATTGGGCAAAGAGCACGCATGGTGATGGTGATGGATTCTTGCTTCATCATTTATCTTTATCTCCATGGCAAATAAAAACAAGATAGAGATGGAGGGAGAGAGAAACAGATAGTGACAAATGAGAATCAAAAGTAAGTGTCAGAATTCTCCAGGCTTAGCAGATCTATTAAGACCACAATGAAAAAGAAATATTGTAAAGTTTTCCTGTCATGTAGAGATATGTGGTGTGAGGTTGAGGTCCTCGGTTTAAATTAATACATGGTCAGAAGTAGACTTGCAGAGTTACAACTATGTTTAACAAAATAAACTGATCAGCCATTCCATTAAAACCAGTGACAGGTGAAGTGAATAATATAGCTTGTCCTCTTACAGTGGCACTTGTGTGGGATATATCAGTCAGCAAATGAACAATCAGTTCTCCAAGTTTAATATTTGTTGGAAGATTTGTTGGAAGCAGTAAAAATGAGCAAGTGCAATGATCCAAGTGACTTTAACAAAGGCCAAATTGTAAAGGCTAGACAGCTGGGTCAGGGCAGCTCCAAGATGACAAGTCTCGTCCTGTGTTCCCGGTATGCAAGTGGTTAGTACCTACCATATATGGTCCAAGGAAGGACAACAAGCATAAACTGCTGAAAAAAGAATGATGGTTATGAAAGAAAGGTGTCAAAACACACATCATTGCTGTGTATGGAGCTGTGTAGCTGAAGAACAGGTCAGAGAGCCCATATTGGCTTTTAGCAGTGGGCAATCCAGTGAAGTCAGTTTGATGCTCTGGGCAATGTTCTGCTAGAGAACTTTGTGTCCTGGCATTCATATGGATGTTACCTTGACACATACCACCTACCCAAAAGTTCTTGGAGGCCAAGTGAATAATTTGACAGCAGAATGAATTTATATATATTTTTTGCAGTTTTACAGAAGAAAATAACTATTTTCCAATGAAGCAAGAAATATTGCAAACTGATTTGCAAAAATATTTTGTGCATGTTTTCTTTGAGTTACAAGAGTGTTAAAAAGCATACATGCCAAAAATATCACGTTAAAATTATTTTGGTTGTACATGTATGATTTTTGTGTGATTTTGCAAAAAGCTGTAACTCCATATCCCACAGTTTTTACACAATGGCCTGCAGTTGCACTTTTGGTTCATTACATATGCAAGTATCAATAACATATTCGTTAAGTTTAAATAAAAACATATTAAAGAGAACACAATCAAAGCAAGAGTTTGCTGAGTCTCTTTTCCACATTAGATCAAGTTAGAAGATCATGAGAAACATTATAAATATTATAGAAAATTTTTAGTTTGCAGCATCATCAGCCTCCTCCCCTACCAGTTTTAGTTTTACTTCTTTGGTGACTGCAGCACCTTCTTATAACATGGGTATGTGCCATATGACCTGCATCAGCTGACATATGTCTGTGGTATCCTACCATTATACCATCGTTAAAAATCCCAACGCAGAAAAAGAGAAGTTGACAAAAGCAGATGAGACAAACACAACAGCTTCCCCCACACAATGTTATTTCTTTGCTTAATTTTTTTATTAAAAAATATTACTATAATTGCATCACAATCCCCAAATACACCAAACTATTGCTGCTGATAGCAGGAGAGAGAGGAAAAAAAGATAAATATCAATTTGAAAGTGAAACAGAAACTTGCACTACAGACTAACTGTGGTTACATTACAGCATTTCACTATAGCTTTGTTAAGTATATAACATGCCGTTCGCACAACATCCAAATCACACATTGTCCTGTTTTACAGAACATATTGTGGACGTTAACTGATACATACTTGTATTTTATTAATAATGCGGACCTGAAATGACAGAGTGAAATGAGCTTATCTGGCGTCAACATTCCCTATCCAATAAATGCATTTCATTCGCTCACGGCAGCCACTACCAATCACATGACAGAAATAATGCAATTGGAAAACCTACATGCTTGTAAAACTTATTATGCCTATTACATCAAGTGTGTATCATTAGTATTAAAAAATTTAACCATGAGAAATGCTTTTTATTGTCATCCTTAACCATCCTTCTCTCTCTTCAGCGGAACACAAGGGCCTTTGCTCCTCACGTCTTTCATTTTTCAATTTGCATAATTTTCTCATCAGACCAGATTCATTTGAGATATCTTGGATAAAATGACACTATCAACTTTCTTTTTTGAGATATTTTGTTTTACACCCCATCAAAAGTACCCTATGTACCTATTTACAAATCATGTTTCTGGCCTATAAAGGTATAAAGTATGTCTGAACACTACAAATCTCATGTTTTCCAGAAAGGATCTAACGGCACTTTCGCATGTGGTCCTATATGTATATTGAATACACAGTGTATCCGATAAGTGGTCATGTGACTTGAATGTGCTGCATGGGTCAGATTCGAATTCAATGTGACTTTTTGCCTCAGTATGCACAGAGCACTGATGTGAGTCAGCACTAGCACGGGGATTTCATAGCAATACCTGATAAAACAGCTAAACTCGGGCGTCTGCCTTTCTTCCTCCTTTCCTCATCTCTATACATTATCATTATTATTATACATTACAATTATTTCAGCTGACTAACTCCTTGCCATCCTCCAGAGCAAAATCCCAAACTTATTATTATCATTGTGGAAGTCACTTGTAATTATGAATTTTTCCAGTTATAGCTGCCTGCACCGAGGATCCTCTGAGATTATCTTCTTTTATGCTTATTCTCTCTTTATTGCTCTTTTTTTTTTTTTTTTTTTTTGCCATTTTCGGCTTCTAATTCTAGTGCACTAAACACCAACCTCAACCGAATAGCACATCTTCTACCTTGACCCTGATAAAACCCTGTGGACAAATTACCAACATGTAATAGCGTCCCCCACAATTAGAGAACCGCTCTGTGTAAATAAATATACTTACTTATTTGAAAAAATGTAAAAATGTAAATAATGTGTATTGTGAGATTGTATTGGTGATAAATATCACATAGTTGTTCTTTAATGAAAATAACATAAGTCTTATATTAGAATTGATTTGTTTGTAAATAACTGACTAAAATGGCACAAAGCATTGTGTGTCATATTCAGCGTTATTGCGTTCTGCTTTAACATTTCCCTCCACATAAATCTGGGTCTTGCAGATGTGCCCTATATCTGGCTAAACTGTTTTCTTTCCCTGTAGGCCGGATCCTTCACTCTTCTTTTCTAATATCTCCCTATATTCCACTTTCAATTAACAACTCCCCCCCACCCGCCCCCCTCT
>JAOVVA010000026.1:21107733-21127214 GCA_028565275.1 Leiocassis micropogon | reverse complement strand
ACGTGGCTCGGAGGAAACACGTGACAGCCACCGGCCCTCCTGGCTGAATGGAGGTTAGTAGCCTTAATGTGGGAGCCTCCTGGTGACGGGAGGAGAATTGGACGTGACTAGATTGGGGAGAAAATCGGGGGAGAAGAATTGGACATGACTAAATTCATAAAAAAATAAATAAAAAAAATCTACCTGCTTTTGGACTACCTGCTTTTTATCTGAAAAAAAACAACAACAAAGAAAACAAAATTGTGCCATGACCCACATGCATTTTTCCTCCAGTGTACACCAGTGTAGAATTTTTATTATCCATGTTTTTTTTTCTCTTTCAAGAGACCATTCAGTAAACATAAGAAAAACCTGATTAAGCCCTTAGTGAGACCGGATGAAGTCTATTGGTCCCTTAAGGTCAAAGACAAGCCTTGTGCTGTTAAGGATAATTGTATTGTGTTTCTTGCTCTACGTGTCTGTCTAGATCCCTTGACTAGATTTAATTTCAATGTATTTAAGAGGGACACCTTCAAGACAAAGAGAAATAACAGTTCCACTTTTAAACACCAAATCTGAGCAACTAGGTCACATCGATGTGTTTATTTAAGGCAAACTTTTTTTTTTTAGCCACAATCTCACCAGAGTAAAAGAGAATTAAAGATCATTTTAGCTTCTTTTCCCAGCAGAATTCTGCCTAAGTGGTGACCTCATTTAGCAGGTCAGGGATTGGTTAATTGAGTCTACGATGCACAGAGTGCCATGATGATCTTAGTTTCAGCTAAAGTTAGACACAACCTTCCTGACCTCAGAGACTGGGTAAAAATACTCACCCTAAAAAAGTGACAAAGAGACTGAAATAGACCGCTTACAAAGATCTATTATTTCAAATGGAAAAAAGAAAGAAACATTTATAATGTGTAGGGTGGAAATCTAAAGAGACTGGGACAGAAGGAATCATTTTTATAGCATTTACTATAACAAAGAAACTATTTATATTTAAAAGAAAGAGTGTGATAAAAGCAATCAAACTATAATATTGCTTCAGACTGTAGCAGAGAAGCACTTAAGTCCACTGTAATGCAGTTCCTTAGGGTACTGAGGATAAAAATCTTTCTGCTGCTGATGCTGTTCTTTATTGAGAATAAAAATCACTCAACATTTGGATGTTCTTCATAAAGTGTGAAAATGTCTCATGGTGCTGATATTGTACTCATTTGATGATACAGTAGGAATTAATACTAAATGCCCGGGCACATTCTCTTTTGCAAGAGCAGATCAGGTGCTAGGCTTATTGATATTGAACTCTGGTAACAACACATACAATATTTTGCATGGAGATCATATGGTAATAGTGGAATATTAGAAAAAAAATTGTCACTTGGGTATGCATCAAACCATTCAATCTGATGGTGCATACCTTAACAAAAGTAGAGAATTAGCAAAAATAGGAAATACGAAAAAAGAAAATACATGGGCACTGGTGGCAACGTCATCAAATCCGGTCTGAGGACCAGGGTCCAGGGCACTTGCTACTTGGAGCAGTGTCTGAAAGTGCCCTCTTGTGTTTGGAGGACTCTGGCAGGGGTTATGATTAAGTCACCAAATGATCAGGAGCTCTTTTAAATGTATACCCTAATGCCCAAGACCACATTACAGCTGTGCTGGTATTCAACTTCCTCTTGTGTGATATTGCTTAATTATCATACACCTGCCATGCATGAAGTGACTCAAAGATCAGGTGTTTTCAGGTTAAACCCTCCAAGGTGGAAGATTTGCTTCTTGCCTTCAGGTCTGTGTGCAAGCACTTATCCAGGGCGACTTTTAAAAACCTTTTCTTTCTTACAAAGCTTTCCCTTCCTGATACTGCCCTCGCCTCTGCCTTCTTTATTCTGTCAGGTACTTACTGAAACCCAGAGCAATAATTATACAAACTCCAAAAGGTGTCATTTCTTTCCATGCCACTCACTTTCTTTTTGGCAGGACATGTTTCCTATTTTTGCTAATCCTCCTATTGTTAAGGTATGAACCATCAGATCGAATGTTTTGATGCATGCTGTAAGTGACATTTTATTTCTCAAAATCTGTTTTTTGCTCAATAAAAAGAGTTGCAAGAATCATAAGACTTTACCCAGGTAAAAATCCACAAGAATGTGGAGACCCCTGGAATACTGGAATCTTAGAAAGGGTTTTGACAAGTGTGAGTGCTTTATCTGCTTAAATCTTCTATATTCTGCATGCAAATTACATGGGATCAGATAACACACAATGTTCAAACACACATTCGTTATATCAATAAACCTAACAACTGGTCTGTTCTTGTAAAAGACAATGTTCCCAGGCATTTAGGATTAATTCCTGAATCTCCAAAGCGTACAATTTCAGCACCGTGAGTAATTTTTACACTCTATAAAGAGCATCCAAATGTCACACAGTCCAAAGACATGCAGTTAGCAGATTAGCTAATTGGCATCTCCAAATTGCATGTGGTATGTGTGCAATAGACTGGCACCCTATCCAGGGTCCTGCCTCGTGCCCCAAGTTCACTAGGCGTGACTCAATACAGGATAAGCGTTATAGAGAATGAGTAAGTTGGAGTGCTTTCCACTCATTGAATGTTCACTGGAACAACTGCAGTAGGCTCCGTGCCACCTTGGCGAGGATCGTCATTTATAGTTATATGGCCCTCTTTAAATCACTGCACCATTTAATTGTTTCAATGCAGCAAAAACTTTCATCATCTTACTGTGCATCAAGTCTTCTGTAATTGTTCATCGGATTTATGCCTTCACTCATGAGAAATTTCGTTACAAGACCCAGTTTGATTTTTTGTTATATTGATACCTTCTTTTAGCATGTGTTACCGTGAGATCGGCTGACACAACCACACACTGCGTCTAAACCCCTACACGCAACTTTTCCCTGTCAAGGACAAGGGCCAAAGTCGATATTTTTCATCGGTTCTGACAGCAAAATTACTGAGGCACAGGCTCCAAACCCTCTGGACCTCTGCCAAGCAAAACCAGAGAAACACAAGCCAGGGAGAGAACCAGGGAGTGCAAGTGACTGCTTAATCACTGCTCATTCACTTAAAAACACAACGATCTGTATAAAAATACATATTTATAAAAAATAAAAAAAAAAGGCAAAGTGACAGTGTTATTTAGACTCAGAGTCAGAATTAAACATCTGCAGCTTTAAAAGTTTCTTATCAGCTCTGTGAATGGCAGAGACAGACCAATCAATATCTGTTAAGTGTTGGATTTTGACAGGATTATTAGGCGCGTTTGACCATGTCAGGTTACATCATCCTTCAATGTGCAAGCAAAATAGAGATGACTACCCACAAATCACTGAAATTCATGGTGGTCTGCATGGTCGGGATTGTTCTGCTGTTACGAGAGGGTGTGTTTAAAGCACTGCAGGATGAGGAGTGTAAAACTGTGCAGAATGTTAATGTGAATTTGTGCGTCGGTGCTTATAGGCATAACCATTTAAATCATTGCTGTAGACATAGAGTCAGCATTGGGGTGGGGGATCGAATCAGCCCCCAACACGCCATAGTCTTTTTTTTTTTTTTTTTTAACAATAACGTCTGACAGTGTATTGTATTATTTTAATATGGTTTTTCCTTTCTCTTTTTTCTTTTTTTAGGGGTTTATAAACTATGACCTTAACCATATGGTAATAAACAGAAATCTGTGCATTTATTATATGAAGACATTATATGAAGATATTGTGACCAAAGGTTTAACAAATTGTTTTTAATTTACTTGCAATCTTATCATAGCTTCAATCAACATCAGGATTTGACTGTGGTGATGTCATAATTCAGTCCTAACCATCAGTTTTTGCCATGTCACCTGCTCTGTCAGCATCCTTGCATTATCCCTCTCTCTCTCTCTCTCTCTCTCTCTCTCTCTCTCTCTCTCTCTGTGTGTACTCTAAATGCACCAAAGTGAAAGAATATAATATTATCAGTAAATCACTTATTTCTGATCTGAATGGTTTTTGCTGTTCTATTAAGAAACATTGACTCATCACTTGTAGTAGTACCATCTGTAGTATCATTTGACTATTGCTCATTTTCTCACTGCTCTCATCTTACTAAGATGCCATGCTTTCTCTTGCTCATGATAATACTCACTGTGAATAAGAGACCGTAATAAAACAGCTTGCACATCATTCAAACAAGCACTAATAATACTATAATTCACTACAATTGCTATCATAAACAGTTACAGCCACATAGTACATTATACAACTAAATGAACAGTAAACGAAAGCTTCTGTCTACATAATTGAAACGCGCAATGCAACAGATGATTGACACTCAGGCTTTCGGACAAATACAACATAATAAAATCATCAATGTTAGCTACGCCCATGTGCACTCGATGGGTGAATATGTGGATAATTAACTTTTCGGGTAACTTAGCTATGATAGCTACTCACATTTTACAGTTCTAGCACAAAAACAGATAGGAATCCGAACTTGACGCAAAGTTTGCAAGTGATTTATAAATTGTGCCTATGCATTGCAGTCACACTGGGATTTTGAAACACTAATCCCTCCCGAATCCTCCAATACTCTCCACTCTGAAACCATAACCCTTGATGCAGTAGTACTAATAATAAATGTCTATTCGTTAAGTTTAAGTATGAATACTGTATGATTGCATTTGCTTATGATTAATTTAAAGGATGGTTTGTGGTTGCCATTTGTAGCAGAACAAATTAGTTTTTAACTTATACATTTTGCATTAATATATTGAGAGGAGATTTTAATCATATTAGAATATTGGAGGATGTGTGTCATTTTTCAATATATGCAATTCTGGCATTAAATTAAATATTTATTAAAGAAGAACTCTGGTATTGTATTTAATACATCTGTAGCATATGGGCGATTGCCATGGAAATGAATTTTGACACATATCCATGTCCAGACAAAAGGCCAGAAAAGCTTTACCTTAAAGCACATTTATAAGAAACACAAGTCTAACAATATGTCTCTTCTGTTGTGCACAATATATAGACTATGACGGGAACTAACCGGGACATTTGATTGTGTAGAATAACAGTTATGACAGTAAAAACTACCTTTATTTCTCTGTATAATCCCCAACTACACTAATGCACGAGTGCTTGGATACATCAATATGGAAAGTTTTCTCAGTACATCTGAGCTATGATCAGTCTGTTTGCTTTATGTCATCATATCATGATGATGTTTACTGGGCACAACACCACTTGCACAATAAAGGAACTCAACTGGGTGTTACTGCCTTATCCACCACACATTCCAAGTGATTTCCACATGTTCAGGCCATTTAAGGAGTTCCTGGGTGGCCAGTGTTTCATATGTGAATTATGAAGTCGGATCATGGCTCCGGGGTACTGCAAAAACTTTCTACCTTGATGGTATCTGAGATAAGTGTATTAGTGTAGCAGCAGGATCTTGCATCCAAAGTCCCTTGACTTGAACACCCCTCATACATTTTTCCCTTTATTTATTTATTTATTTATTTATTTTTATTTCAAGTGTGAATGAGTCAGCCTTCATGCTAAAGATCTTGTACTGACACATCATTAACTTTGATTTAATTAGGACTCATTAAACATTGAGCATTCCAAAGGGCATTAAGCAATAATCTGTTTATTGCAACTTTACCTGAACTGATTGTGTGTTCTCTAGACAAATCCCTGGCTCCTTCAGACTTTTAATGAAATAATTACAAGATGATCTCAGCAGTCAAAACCTCATCAGACTGAGTATTAAAACATGTGTGGTGTCTTATTACTGCAGATTTCCCTTTATGCCCCTCAAAACCCACTTATAATTGAAGTTTTGTCCAAGAGTTTTGTGCATAAATGTTTGAAAAGGTGGCTATATAACCTACAATTAGAACTTCAACTGATGCCCGCTACTATTATAGGTCTTAGGATGGAAAAAATAGTTTGTATGTGCAGTATGTGTGTGTTAGTGTATGAGTCTACTGTATGATCAAGTACATTTTGTACATACTCAAACTTATACTCTCTACCCGCACACCAAACTTGCATTTTCTATCTGCCAATACTCAATTAGTGTCAGCTATCCAAACACGCTCTCTCCTACACTCACACCTACACACATGCAAAGCAAGTGCCAAGAAATCATTAGATGCTGTTTCCCCACCTACCCTTCACAAAATGCATTATACAGTAAAACACTCCACACCACACACACAAAAAACACATACAGCATATTATACTGTACCACCCACATACCAAATTAGGAACTCGATAAAGATATCAGGCTCTACAGAGTGGACGAACAGATTTTCAGAATATATGATATTAAATGGGAATATCGCCATTAGAAGTACAATTCAGTGCAAGAACCAAACATATGAAAACACATTCTAGAGCATGACAAGACTGTAATTTCACATACACATATGCACTGACAGATTTGCACCAGTACAATATATACTGTACAGCTGGCTAGCAGGTCGGTCAAGTATTGAGTACAACTTGAAGGTTCAGTAGAGGTTTGCAGTTCAGGAAATGGGGGAGAACAGCTGCCAGACAAAACCCACATTTAAAAACAAGTCCTTGTAGCACTTTCAGCAAGGGAACACATCTGATAACTTCATGTCATCTTAAAAAACACTTTGATCTCTACGGCCCCCTACGGCTCATACAGTACATACAGGAGTCTGATGAGAAATCTTCTAGAGAGCGATTTTGGCAAGAAAAAGGTCATTCCGTGACCTAGAAGACGTGGGCGCATGTTTTTGAAGAGAGCTTTTGGAGAGGACAAGGAGTTCTCAGCGAGCATACAGCGAGCATGCGACGAGAACAGGGAGTATCCGCTGATCTTGTGGTTTTGTGAACAGAGAGAATGACGAGTGCTCGTACAGGAATGAGGAGAGACAAGGCGTGCTTGTTGAGAGGTCCGCGCCTACGAGGAGAGCTTGGCCAGAGTGTCACGAGCGAGGCAAAATAGGTTATTTAAAGGGACATAGCAAGGAATTACTTAATTTTAGAATTTTCCTGTGTCCACGAGATCGAGGAAAACCAGTAGAGATCCACAACTTTAGGAAGGGCCCAGGAGTGCACCAGACTGAGGCTACTAGTGCTGGGAGAGTGCTATGAGAGAAATTTATCAAATTTTTTTTTCTCTCGTGTCCAATAATTCTATAGGTTTTTTTTTTTTTTGCCAAAATTGGCAAGATCGAAGATAAAATTGGGGAGATTGAAGAGACCTCTATGAGGGTGCAGGATTTTCTTACTAAAATCACAGAACACACAATTTCCTGGTGAAAATTTAATTTTTAGATAGGATCATATAACACTTTTTTATAATACTTAATGCTTCATATTTCTTCATATATCCATTTTTTTTTAAAATATGCATACACATTTATATTTTTATTAGATAAAAAGAAACACATTTGCTAAATACAATTTCATGTCCTTGCATGTAGTGTCCGTAACTTATTTGTATTCAAATAATTTTAATGATTTTAATTGTGATTTAGATGAAACTTAGATTTCACATGAAAAGACATAAGCCTGAAAAAGTGTATTATTTTAAAATTCAAAATTGTTAAGATACTGCAACATGAATTTGACATGGTTATGGGCACTACAGATTCTTTGCTTTTTAAGCTTTTACCAAAAACCAACAAAAGGTATTCTTACAGGTCATATACTTCTAAAAGCTTACACCAATTTTAGTATCAATACTCATAAAGAAGTATGAATAATCTGCATTTGAAATCATTACTGTTTGAAGCGAGACAGTACAGTATAATGCTGAAGAATTGTCATTTTTTGGGCACATACTGTATAAAAACGGCTGAAAGTAAGCAACTTTGATTGGTCACTTCCAGATTGCACACACTTCAGAAGTAGCTTTTTTTGCACACACATTTTCTGTATTATATGTATGACATAAAAAAATAAAATAAAATCAGCACCAATACTGTGTTTTGGCCGAAAGGATCTTTCAATTCCTGTAGCTCCCTGCATCAGATTTCTCATGCTGATGCTTTTTACGTCTGTCTTATATAAATATATAATATTCACCTTATATACTATTGCACACTTTGAAAGTTTATTCACAAAATTGAACAGCTGCCCCATGACTTATACCATGAGCTTTTGAGCACATAGCTTTCTAATCTTTTTTCTTCTTTTTCCGAGAGAGGGGAATCTTTAAAAAAAATCTTTTCTACGGCAATCACACAGATGCTACAGAGTGAGATTTAGGCATGACGATGCTGATGTTTCCTTAATGTGTAAAAGCAAGGGTGAGGGAGCTGATATCCATTTTATTAACCAAAGCAAGCAGCTTGAGCTTGCCTGCAGGAATGATGCATCTAAAACACACACACATACACACCCTTTTGTGCTATTACTGCAGGATGTCTCTGCTTCACATCATACCCTTCACTAGCTGACAGCCCTCCTCAAGACACACACACACACACACTGAGCGCAGCAGACTGCATGCATCAGTCTCGAGAGACATGCTAATGTGTCAGCACCAGTGCAGCAAATCAGGCACAGGTGCAGTGATGCAGCTTCCAAACCGTATAGTAGACAGCATCCTTATCTCTCTTTTAAATAGTCGCAATAGTTTAAAGAAGTTCTTCTGTTTTCACTTTTGTCATCTTTCCTTTACTTTCATCCACTTGTTTCTTTCGTCTATATTTTCTTATTTACTTTTTTTTGGTAGTCTGGAAAGTCTATCTCTTTTTGGGCACACACACTCACACACACTCACACACACACACACACACACACACACACTGCTGATTGTGCAGCATTAAAGTCCTTCAGTCTGTGCAGCTGTTTCTCTGTTCACAATATGCTGCACAGATTAACCCAAGGAGAAACTAAGGGTGTGTGTGTGTGTGTGTGAGAGAGAGAGAGAGAGAGAGAGAGACAGACAGTCTTCATGGTCATCAACATTTCCATCCTTTTAACCTTCATGAGTGCTGCATTGCAATTCACTGCTATAGAAGTTTGCATCCTCTTCACGGCTCCTGTTACTCTAAAAGTAATTCTCCGTTCTGGGGAAGAAAGGAAAGGCTGCGAGCTGTCACCTGTAGGTCATTTATTTTGTGCAGTCCATTCACCTTCTTTTACGCTAACACACACACACACACACACACACACACACCCACGGCTCAGGCGGCTGTCAGAGCTCAGCTGTGTTTTGTGAATGGAGTATTAGACAGAGATGATGCTGCAGCCATATGAGGATCCGGCTTTGCGCTCTCTCTTTCTCTCTCTCTGTCTCTCTAGTGCTCTCTCTCCAAATTCTCTTACTCTGATTCAATATCTGTTTCTGCACTTCATTTTTTTCTCTTTCTTTTTGTTTTCGGACATGGCATGCAGTGCTCTCTCTCTCTCACTTACTCGCTTACGTATTCCCATTCACAACCTTCCTCCTGTGCATTCCCCATGCTGCTGCTTTTCTCGATCCCACTGACTGCATTTAACTCTTCTGCAGCATTCCACGTTCCTACACGGTGTCTAGCCCTTCCTTTTGTTATTTACTTACATTTTATTTGTCCTTATGTCCTCCTGGATTTAATAATGTATTCCATCTCTCCCCTCTCATATGCACTCTCTCTTAGCTGGTGTGCTTGCCCTACCTCTTGCCTGGGGTTAAGCAAACATGTTCTGCCGCTTTCCCATTGCGCAGTGTGTGTGTGTGTGTGTCCTGTCATCTAGCTAGTGTGGAGTGTGTGTCCTGCATCTAAGCCAGAGGGGTGTTTGTCCTGTGTCTTTTGTCTCATATGTTACCCGTTGTGGAAGTTG
Source organism: Leiocassis micropogon (assembly GCA_028565275.1). NCBI lineage: Eukaryota > Metazoa > Chordata > Actinopteri > Siluriformes > Bagridae > Leiocassis > Leiocassis micropogon. The sequence goes on along the minus strand of JAOVVA010000026.1, from coordinate 21,117,413 downwards.
TTCCACCTCTTAGAAATGTTGAGGATGTCCCGTGTCTTACTTAGAACATGTGTGTGGTCCTGCACCTTGGAGAATGTGCTTCCTGTCTCTTACCTGGTGTCGAGTGTGTGTCCTGTCTCTTACCTGGTGTTGAGGGTTGACTGTGGGTCCTGGCGTGAATACAGCAGCTGGACTGGCGTCAGTTGAGTAGCTGAGTGACTGGGAGTCAGAGCACGCCAACCGAGGAGACAAAGAGAGAGAGAGAGAGAGAGAGAGAGAGAGTGAGAGAGAAAGGGAGAGAGAGAGAAACAGAAAGAGAAATGTAGAGGCAGAAAAAGAGAAACAGAGACAGAGGGAGAGAGCAGAAAAGAGAGGGAGCACTGACTGGTTGGAGGTGAGATGAAGGGGAGAGAGACTGCAAGAGAAAGATAAAGGGAGGCTGGGAGGGAGGAGTGTAAGAGAGAGAGAGAGAGAGAGAGAGAGACAGAGAGAGAGAGAGAGAGAGTAGGAGAAAAAATCTGTGAAAGAAAAAAACGACAGGGAGGGGATGAAAGAGCTTGAAGTAAAATGTAGAGAGAAAGAAAAAGAGATATTTAAGTCAGGTAGCTTTTATAAGATCAATCTCTTATATAGCCTACTGTGATGCAATGTCGTTTCCTTGGAACCATAGTGCAACATGCAACTGGGTGGATGGATAGATAGATGGATAGATGAAGTGAGAGATAAAATTATGAAGGAATTATGAAACGAGAGGTCAAAGAGAGAAAGAAAGAATGACTAAAAAAAAGAAATGGGGGAAAAGAATGCACGAAATGAAGATTGGTAGTAAGGAAGACAGACTGGGAAGCATAAAGCATAATAAGGCAAAAGAGCAAGTCAGGTGACAGGAGAGAATAAGCGAAAGATGATTTTGAGCTCTGTAATCTGAGCTGAGAGCTTTACAACTACATAATACCACTCTTAGAGAAAAGAGACCAATGAAGAAGAAAGAAGTAAGAAATCTGAGTCCAATTCATTAGTGCTATGTGAAATCAAACTAAACTGTGATCTGAGAACAAATAAAGAAGTCCATTCGGTTACAACGACCATTTGAAGTTCTTCGACACAATCAGAAACTTTCCTGTCCGTCCTCATGAGGCTGACCTGTATGTCGACCAGTCTGACCTCTGATCCAGAATGCGGCTGTATGATGTCCCAAAGCTTTCGCTCCACTGATACAATCCCACTGCTGGCTTCCGGTAGCTTCCCGCATCAGGTTAAACATACTGAGGCTAGCATACAAACCTAAAACATATCGGTGGGACTCATCACGCCTTGCTCTACACCACACTCCATTTAAACGTCTAGCATGTCTCGTCTGAACTCACCATCTTTCAAGGTAAAAAGGTGACTTCGCAGCAGCAGGTCTTTTCTCTGCCCTGGCACTCAGGTGGTTTAATGAACTTCCCCTGGCTGTTTGAACAGCTGAGACACTGGCTGTCTTCAAATAAAAGCTAAAAGCTTAACTCTACAAACTAGAGACCCTGCAGCTGTGAGGCAGCTGTGCTAGATAGACTTTATTATATTGCATTGTATTAATTTCATGCAGCACCTTTTGCTTTTGTGAGTTCTTATCTCACATAACGGGTAAAATAAAATTTTACTGTGCGGCATGGTGACTTAGTGGTTAGCACTGTCGCCTTGCACCCTCAGGGTCCAGGTTCGATTTCCGCCTCTTGTCTGTGAGTGTGGAGTTTGCATGTTCTCTCCATGCTTAGTGGGTTTCCTCTAGGAGCACCAATTTCCTTCCACAGTTCAAAGACATGCAGATAGGGCTAACTGGCGTTCCCAAATTGCCCATAGTGTGTGTGTGTGTGAATAAGTGCCTTTGTGTGTGCCCTGCAAAGGTTTGGCACCCTGTCCAGGATGTACCCTTCCTTGTGCCCTCATGGGATTGCCTCATGCCTTGTGGCTCTTAAACCTCAACTGCTCAGATGTACAGTATTATCAGACAAAAATGCAAGTCACTCTGGATAAGGCCGTCTGTCAAATCACATGACTCAAATGCAATGCAAATACCTGTGGTACTGATGGTACATGGTCATGTTCAGAATAAGCTGTAATAAGCTACTCAATCAAGCAAATAATTGTAAAGGTATAATTCACTTATGCTGGACTGGATAACAGATTTTTCTGCTTCCTAACATGATGGCAGTGTAGTTATCACTGTGGCTATGCATCTTCAGAGTTGAGGATTCGAGTCTCACCTTGGGTCTGTGTGCATGGAATTTTGCATGTTCTCCCTGTGCTTTGTGGGTTTCCTCTGGATATTCTGGTTTCCTCCCACAGTCCAATCCAGGGTGGGCTAAACATCTAGGTTAGGCTAAATATCATTTCCAAATTCCATATTGTGTGTGCCTGTGTGTCACTGTGATGGATTGGCACCCCATACAGGGTGGACCCTGGGACCCAGAGACCCAGTACAGGATATGCGGTATAGAGAGTGAGTGATTTTCTTGCACTAAATAATAATATGATTTCAGGTCTTTCATAAGCTGTGTGTGGAAGATTTAAAAGCACAAAGACTGGAGGGAATATTGATCTTAAAGTGGCCACATTGCCTACGGGCGATGTCCTCTGAACTTTGTGTGTGTGTGTGGGTTTTTTTTTTTTGCTTTTTGCTTTTTCTAAGTGACCATGAACTGTAAGGACTTCCAGAGTGCTGATGAGAAAAAGCTTTTAGGCACAGGTCCCAAATCAGTTGGCCACTAATGAAGTTGTGGGGCGTAGACTGCAGTATAACCAGAGATGTGTGACTGTTGCATTGTACTGTATCAGTACAAAATAATGACACAACTGGCTAAAGAATCCACTTCTTTAATCTGCTAAATATAAACATTGCAAGCTACTTTAGGATTATGGCATAACCAGTCTATCTACAGTGTCTGCATATTTTGGACAGTGTAGGAAACCAGAAAACGCAAAGGACACTCATGTGAAGCATGTGGGGAAACAATGCACAACTTAATGGAAATGATTCAGATGAGATGCAGACAAACACACAGCATTACATATACACCAGTGATGAGCATTAACCTTGGATGTCTCTCTATTTAACAGGATACTGAGTTAAAATAAATAAATAAATAAATACAGAATATTCTGTAAAACAACACACTGTTAATCACAATTTAGCTTGATTTATTATGCAAATGGGAATTTTACAACAATGCTTAACCAGCTGACTCTCATCTATTGTTCAAATGAAAGAACACATAACCACCTGGGTGAATAAAAACTTGTGCATGGTGCAAACCAACTATGAATGGAGACAATAATGATGACAATAAAAACTGAGTCTTGCCATATATGTACACTGACACTCAACAAATACTATTTATTCTTGAGCCAACAGTGAAATACACTGCGTAACACTGAGGTAGTGCGATCTAAAACTGCAGTTCCCTTATACAGTTCTGACCTCGCTCCAAGTGATTTCCACATGTTTGGGCTATTAAAAGAGTTCCTGGGAGGCCAGTGTTTCAAATGTGATGCCTGCAGTGGCTTCGGTGTACTGAGAAAACTTTCGGATGATGGTATTCAAGCACTAGTAAAATGCTGGGATAAGTGCATTAGTTAATATTTACTCCCATAACTGGGTTCTGTTATTGTGCACAATCCAAATTTTTGACCCCCTGTATATGTTACAAACTCTTCCCATATATACCTTGATACACACTCAATAAATAGTATTTAACCTTGAGTCCAACATTGAAATACACTGCGTAATTCTGAGTTTGTGCAATATAAAACTGTAGCACAAATTTTATCTGCACTAGAGAGCCCCTAGTGGATGAAGGGCGGTAAGTACATTTAAACATTAACACTTAACCTCTAAGTAATGCAATAATAAATAAGTGGGGCAATTATGTAGGGCCAGAAGGCACATGAAAAGGGAATCTCTCCTTTAAATCTGTTTAAAAGGAGAAATATTTATCACTTAAACTTTGAAATAAATTTGCCAGAGAATTACGAGTCGTCTCATGTTCTTTTCACCATATTAGACAACAAATAAGCACCTTACCTTTTCATCATAAAAAAACTAACACGCGATTATGTTCAAATTAAATTATATTTAATGATATGAAATCGAACGTGATCCTGTTTGCTTTTTTGTGCACTCATTTTTCATTGATCAGATTTAATTTAATCAGTAATATTATTATTTCAAGTTGACTCCCACGTACTGTACATGTCCACCTGTCTTTCAGTACAGCAGAACTCTCTGCCTAACTTCTTAATACATAGAAATAAAACTGTTAGGTTGAGTATCTTTATCTTTTGTTCTCCTTTTGTTGTTGCACTCCCTGTTTGGTAATCGGAAAGTGAATCACAGATGAGAGATCGAAAAAATAGATAGGATAAAGATTAAGTTTTGTCTTAAAATGACTCCAGCTGAAACTGAAAAAAAAAATTCAGTTTAAAGTTTCTAATTAATATATATTGGTGCAGGTGGTTGTTTTCACTAAGCAAGTAGCTCAGTAGAAGTTTTTTTAAAAAAAAGTAGATTATTAAATCCTGCGCATAACTGTTCATAAAATTGTGTCTATTCATCATTTTGTCACTTATGGTGCAGGTTTAACTTCAGTTCCAAATAACTGCAAAAGTTCCAATAAATTCTGTCCAGCGGTCAGTTTAAGACGCGCCCACAGTTTAATGCATGCACAGTATGTTGTCAAAAAATGCGAATTCTAATCTGGCATAAAACTGATCATAACTTCACTTCTACTGAACATTTTGAATTCATTTATGGTGCAGGTCTAACTTTAGGCAAATATCTAAGTATTGCCAAGGTTTTATTACATTCTGTCCAGCCAGCTGTGTGTGATGCTGTGACAAAATCTGAGGATTATTTTGCTGCAACAGCTTATATAGCAATTGAAGAAGTATATGTCTAGGAACTAGATGAGTCATTCAAGGGGTTTTTCATGACCTCGCAATGAAAAAGAATATTTTTTGTTTTACATTTTTTTCCAAGAAAACATTTTATTTTCCATTTTATGCATTTTTTTCCTCACGTGTCACCTTTGGGACGCTGTACTTTCCCCTCATTATGCAAAACAAAAACAAAACAAAATAAACAACTAATCTCAGGAAAAGATAGAACCATGAGCTTATGAAATGATCAAAAAGTTGCAGTATCAGCTTACAGATTGAATTTCTTTATCATTATCCTATATAGGGTCACAGTGGGCGTTCAGGGTACAAGCCAGTGCACATGCTGGATGGGATGCCAACCCCTCGAAGGGGACACGCAGAAACTCACACACCCAGTCACACACGTCAGGCAATTCGGTAACACCAATCAACCTATCGTAATGTCTTTGGACTATGAGCGGAAAGAGTATCTGGAGAAACCGACAAAGCACAGGGAGAACAAGTAAACGCCACACCCACTGACCAGAAATGAAATTCAGACCATGGAGGTGTGAGGCAACAGTGCTAACTGCTAAGCCACCACGTCCTTCCACATAAGTACTTGCAAAGGTAACTTCAGTTTAGCAAATGCAATGTATATGCTTAATCATATAATGAGCCACTATATAAATGCATAAATATAATCCCGAGTAAGTGCAACTTAAGTCTGCCTCAGTTTATGTCTTGTTTATGTCTTATGCCAGTTCCTCAAATATGTCTTGTATTCTCGTTATTCTCCTACCTCATTGGAGCTCAGGATTTTATAAAACTTATCTCTGGCCCTATCAACTGCAATTGTGAGAGCCTTCATCCATTCCACAATGCTAAGAGTGAATGCATACAAAGTGCACATGTTTATGATCATTTGTTTAATGTCCAGATCTTTATTTTTTTTTTAAACAAAAAAAAAAAACAGGGTTGGCTTCAATGGCCCAAGTCCTTTGTCTTGTCTCTAAGTAGCTTTTGAATTGATGGTTTGCAAATAACTGGTTTGTCAAGGATGCCAATAATTCACCACACAAAGCACATTGTGGTCTGTACAAACCATGGTCATTGCATGTTCGTGACTAAATAAACAACTTCTCTGCAGCCGAGGTAAGTTTTGGTCTTGCTTTCCTGGAATGAGAACCATGTTTCATCATGGTGGTTGATGGGTTCTGCAAAAACACTTGACAATATTGTTCTTGTTCCAGAACAGCTGACCTTCACGTCTTACAATAACGCCTGACTTACAATAATGCCATCAAATTCTAATGAAACAAACCATTATAACGGCCACTACTAGGTTGTATAACACATTACAGTAGGTATGTATGTTGCCCTTTTAAGAGTTGTTATTCTTGGCTCTGAGCTCTTTTTTCCCTCGGCTAACCGGCGCAAACCGTCGCATCATATTTAAGCTTTGATTTCAAGCACAAGAAAGGCAACAGCTTTATTATGCAAATGGTGTTCCTTCAATTAAAAACAACTAGTTTGTGATTTACAGTATATCCATTAGTCTTTTTTGAACTACACTAGAATCCCCCCTCCCACCCCCGCTGTTAAAAAAAGTAACTTTTACTCTGAGTAAATTTTTAATGAGCTACTTTTTACTTTAGTAGATTTTTATAATGGTAACTTTACTTGTACTTCAGTAAAAATTCACAGAAGTTACAGTACTTTTACTTGAGCACAAAAATGTATTACTTTTTCCACCTCTGTTCTACAGTGTTCAAAACCAATTGAATTAGAAGATCTATCCAAACTTTTGACTGGTAGGCTACTGCATATAAGCAATCCTTTGATCTCAAGTACAAACTTTTAGAACCATGTCTGATAATTTTCTATAAAAGTACATTTATAAAGTAAAAATTTTAATTAATTAAGATAGTGACTACTGTACCTTCCCTGCAACTGACCCAGCTGAACTATGTATGTTTCACGAATTTCCTTTTTTGGGAAAACATGCAAGGTTAAACTACACCATTTCAACTTTAACTTCAAAGATCTTATTTCTGGGTTAAAAATTAAATGCAAGCCAATGATGAAAACACTAATCATATACAAGTTTTGATATTGTATAGCTGAAATAATGCAGGCGGCACGGTGGTGTAGTGGTTAGCACTGTCGCCTTGCACCTCCAGGGTCTGGGTTTGATTCCCGGCTCTGTGTGCATGGAGTTTGCATGTTCTCCCCGTGCTTGGTGGGTTTACTCCAGTTTCCTCCCACAGTCCAAAGACATGTAGGTTAGGCTGATCGGTGTTCCCAAATTACCTGTAGTATGTGTGTGTGTGCCCTGCGATGGATTGGCACCCAGTTCAGGGTGTACCTTGCCTCGTGCCCTAAGCCTCCTTGGATAGGCTCCAGGTCCCCGCGGCCTTGAATACAGGATAAAGCCATATAGACGATGAGAGAGTGAAATAATGCATATGCAATTTTTGATATTGTATAGCTGAAATAATGCAGTGTGAAATTATGAAATTCTGCAATTATTTTGAAGTATGTCAGGGCACATTATTCTGCTGAATCAGTCCTGAAAGAGTCCTGATACTCACATGCCATATGTAGCCTCGCATCAGCACGGACCTGTCTGCAGCTACAAAGCCCCACATGTAACAAACTGTGATGCACTGTGTGTTCTGACACCTTTCTATCAGTATAAGCATTAACTTTTCCAGCAAATTGAGCTACATTAGCTCTTCTATTGGATTGAACCACATGGGCCAGCCTTTACTCCCAACAGGCATCAATGAGTCTAAGCTACCCATGATCCTCTTGCCAGTTCACCACTTTTCCTTCCTTAGACCACTTTTGGCAGATCCTGACCATTGCAGACCAGGAACAGTCTGGAGTTGCTCTGACGCAGTCTTCTAGCCATCATAATTTGGTCTTTGTGAAAAAACGCTCAAATCCATACACTGCCCATTTTTTCTGCACGCAACACCAACAGTGGTCAGGGATGAAATGTTCCCTTCATCTGTCCTTGGTCATAATGTAATGGGTGATTGTTGTATCTTCAGACTTAAACATGTTGTACTGTATATTTAAGGTTTAATCCTTATGAAATAAATAAATCCAAAATATATATACTGTGCATCTCTGCATGTTTTTGTGTGGAGGTTTGACTTTGACTTGTGGAGGTGGCTCAGGCTTCATTCTGATAATGTAACATATTTACATGCATGCCACTTCCCGCCTTTCTCTTTTTCACAAACTCTTTACTCAAAACCTTTAGTTTGATTTGTGCATCTATGTATCATTGTTTGTGTAGGCTTTGATGTGGGGTGTGTGTAAGTGTGTGGGTATTCCATGTTGTTACATCACCGTGCTCTCTCTTATGCATGCTGGGCAGCAGAGGCTCACTGCTTTAAAACTGCTGCAGAGAACAACACTGTTGCAAATCTTCAGAGCAGAACAGAAACCAAGCTGATACCATGTATTCAGAGTGATACGAGACATAGTTTAACACATTCATGCATAAAATAGTATGCAAATAAGTAATCTACACTTATTGCAAATTAGGTTACTTTAAGGGGGTATGTAACTAAACAAATATTATAACATAAACCCATGGTATCATGTTGACACTGTGTGTAGCGCTGCTGCTGCTTCACAGGTTCAGTTTATGATCCTGAGCTTAAGTTGCTGAGCATTATGTCTTCAGCTTGTGTGTGCATGGGCAGTGGTGGCAGAACTTAAATCATTTACTTAAGTAACAGCAAAAATAGCCAAAATGTACTCTACTCAATGTTAAAGTGTCCTGTTTAGCTTTCTATCTACGTAAAAGTCAGAAAGTACTTATGCAAAGAAAAGGATTTCACTGTGCTCTAATGTATAAGGAGTCAAGTTCAAGTCAAGACTTTTCTCGTGAATTAAGGAAATTAGGAAATTTCTTGTGAATTAAGGTGTAAACACGATTGACGTTTGCAGAAGTCTTTAAGTACAGTATGGTGATTACACTCTTAGCCTAAAACATCTGAATGGTGCAAACATTTTAAAGATGGCTATATATCTGTGAATGCCAAAGATACTCTGAGCCACTGCAGTCGATCCCATTGACATTCAGCAAGAGGACCACCTGATTCTTGAAAATTGACAGAAATCTTCTTGCCAACATGTGAAAGAGACGCATCTGTCTATGGGAACTGTAACACAATCTTCCATGGAAGATTAAGGCACCAGTACCTATATAACCAGTATGTACTAGATCTGAATCAGAACAAAGATGTCAGTGCCTCACTTTGATGCCACTTAAATGCCTGAGTGATTAGTGTTTGTTATCTGGTTCTCTGAAATGGATGTAAGAACCAACATCACCCTCACCGCATGTGAAAAATAATTTCCAGCCTGAGAAAATAGACATGAATACAGGTCGGAAAGCTCCAGAAATACAAATTTCAAAAATCTTTTCCTCTAACTGTCCAAAAATATGCAGATAGGCATATTGACTGTTCTAAATTGCCCCGAGGTGTGAATGTGAGGAGAATTTTCCCACTTTCCATCCAGTGTTTCCAGGTTTAGCTCTGGATTCACTGCTATCCTGTCCAGGATTCAAGTGGTTACTGAAGCTAAAGTGATACAAAATGAATATTGCTTTAACATATGGAATAAATTAATTAACAAAAACTAAATATACAGTGCATCCAGAAAGTATTCACAGTGCATCACTTTTTCCACATTTTGTTACAGTATGTCACAGCCTTATTCTAAAATGGATTAAATTCATTTTTTTCCTCAGAATTCTACACACAACACCCCATAATGAC
>JAOVVA010000026.1:21030381-21063569 GCA_028565275.1 Leiocassis micropogon | reverse complement strand
TCGGTTCAATAGCACTTCCTCTCATGTGACATTGCTTAAGAATGCTTTTTATAATAATAATAATAATAATAATAATATACAGTCAGAGCGAGTAAGTGAGTGCCATAAATAATGTCCTTTTCAGAACAAATTCTAAGATGCTTAGTTACTGATATTATCTATAAATAATTCATGAAAAAAAAAACAGTCACCAAGTTATTTGACCTCTTCACGGGAGTAAAAATTTGGTTGTAATAAAGCTGTATGTCTGTTTAGATAAGATGATACATAGTTTTTGGAAAAATTATTCTTGCTTATTGTTGCTTCTAATTTCAAGAATGTGTTTGTTTACTATCAGTTAGAAATTGTATGCAAAATACCTTTGGTTATAGATGCAGAAATACTAACACTAGTCCACAGTTTTTATTAATTAATTAATTTATTTATTTATATATCTTTAAAACATTAACATGTTCTAATTTACGTGAGTAAAGTTTCAGAGAACAGAACCAGGCAGAGAGCAGTGACTGCCAGAAACAAAGGCATAAATGTATGAATGTCAATGTCTGTATGATAAGGTACTATATGTAAAAGCTGATGAATTTAGAAGGAGCAGATTTACCTACGGATTCAGAGAGCAGCAGCAGCTGCAGATCTTCTGTGGAGGAGACAGAGCTGCTCTTCACTAACTCAGCCAGAGCTATGGGGAGAGGATCCCTCTGACAGAGAGAGAGAGAGAGTGACAGAGAGAGAAGGAGATCAACATTTGTAAAAACATTGTTTAACTAAATCATTGTCTAAAGCCCTAAATTGAACAAAGGTGCATTTCTGAATATAGCGCCACATGCTATATTTCATCTATGTGTTGGGAGTTGTGTGTACATGCACGTGTGTGTGTGTGTGTGCGTAAGTAAATGAAGCTGGGTTGTCTCAGTGCTTGTAGGTGCACAAGGACTCTGTTCATAGCATGGATCTAGACAGAGGCCACTGAGAGACTATTGCTCTTACTCATATGGCAGCACTTAATGGAGGCATAGGACAGGAAAGGGGGCAGGGAGGAAGTGGGGGATGGAGAGATGAAGAATAGGAGGGATATCACTGGGAGATATATATAAAGTAAGAAAAAGGGATGAAGAGGACTGGATTCTAAATCACTGATATGCCTGATTTATTGTTCTACAAGTACAAGCAGAAGCAGCGTTTAAAGCCGAAGAGTGCGGGTGCTATGCCACATGCACTTTTCTCCTTATCTTTTTATCTTGGCCCTGAGTGCTCTTAATTGTTGTTGTCCATTAAGACCTGTCTGTTGACACTTCAGCTTCAGGCACTTACTCATGTGGGCTCAAACAGGTCATTCAAAAGGTCTACAAAATACCCAAATAACATCCATAGGCTCATTGTCAGTACAATGCTATCAAAATAAAATGCTTAATAATGATTCTTCCCACAACTCAACTGCAGCGTGATTTGCTGCACTATTTGCACCACAATTAAGCGATTCTTCATTTTCCAAAAACAGATAACAAACAAAATAAAATAAAAGGGAACTCAAAAAGAAATACTTCAGTATACACAAATATGGAATTTAAAACTCATATTGTCTTCAATATGAGTACTCTTCAAAATTGTTCAGTTGATTTCATGTGATTTTCCCCTTTTGGGGGGAAATCGCCTCCTTTTTAATTTCATTGACAAAGATCAACTCAATCGCTTAATTTAATTTGATCTTTGTCAATTCCAAGCCACCAGACAGCTCTCCTCTAGCATACGACTAACCAGAGAGAATGAGGATTTACACAACAAATTACACCAGTCCACCGCAATTTCTCACTATGGCTTATGCTAAGTCATAGGGCAGCATGACACACCTGGAGGAAAGTCCTATCTCCCCTCTTCCACATATATGAGCTCATAGACACATGCCATTTGCTAGAATTACTGTGATTGACATGAGAGATTGTCAGAATATGAACTCACACTCTCTGGAAGATAGGGCAATTGCTTTTCTGTTGTGCCACATGGGAGTCCCAATCTGCTTTTCTTAAAGAATATTTTGCTATGCTTTTCTGAATGATTACAGGTGGTTACGTCACCAGCTACATGTGACTTACCACCACCGAGACAACATTAGCTTTATACATAACCAGGCTTTTATTGAAAATTAGATAGCATTCTCTAGCTAAGTGTTAGTTGTGATCTTCTGCATATTTAAATATTTCCTAAGTAAATAATCTAATATATTTTAATTTATCTTTTATTAAAAGCAACAAAAGTGCTTGGATCTTCAATGTTTTTTTGTAATTTTTCTCATTTTGTTTGCTACTTATAGTCTGTGAATAGTGTGTAATAAATTAATATACTATTGTTCAATAGAATATTTCCTGGATAGTCAGTTGCTGGATTACTTCAAACTGTCCCTGTCAAGATCAATTACATATCAGTAATCTGGTGACAGGATCATGGGCACACAAGGGTTGTTTATGCTTGTGGGGAGCATAGCCCATCTGTTTTAATCCCACAGAAAAGACAATGCAGCACACAATGCTGAAAAATGCCAGCGCTGGCCATGATAGGAAGGTATCAAAACACCTAGTGCACCACAGTCCTACATGCATGGGGACCATCAGCCAAAGAGCTCTCTCAAACCACAGGAGTTGTGTTGACACATACTGCGCCATGTATTTTTTCTTGTGTACATTGTATTTGCTAGTGTAATTAAATTATTATTTAATTACTATTTAATTTAATTATTATTTAAAAAAATGCGCTACACATAACGTACATGTTAAGCCATTTTGAAAGTCAGTTTGAATAAATATATCTTTCAAATATTAAATGTGTATACACAAGACACCAGTATGGATAAAACCTACTGAATAACAGCGATTTATCTAGGGCCAAATTCAGCTTACAATTAATTTGATGCTAACTTTGAAAAAATGTTCTTGGAAAAATTTTTGCCGGTCATTTTAATTTAGTTGTGATCATTTCAGAGTGTGTTCTACTGTTCTTGTAGTGAAACAATGGGATACATGCTGGGAGGAAAAAGTAGAGAGGAAGGATCATTATATTTAGATATGGAAAAAAGTACACAGAAAGTAAAGTATACACTTGCCCATATAAACCATGGCAATATAAAAAACATCAAACACTCCATAAGGTACTGTCTGCATGAATATTCACCACTTTCCATGAACTTCCAAATTTATACATGCAAGCTAATATAAAGTTTCAATCACTGTACCACATGATTTGTCTTTCTTTTAAGCTTCCCCCATTCGAATCATAAAAGACATTAAAAAATTATGTTCTTTCTAGGGGGATTTCCTTTCCACAAAGAGCAGACACATTCATAAAATACAAACTGCCTGCAGCCCTTGGACCTGCCTTAAAGATGAAAAAGGCATGGCACAAAAATCTACAACCCCACCACACACTCCTCCTCACTCTTTCCTCAGTTTTACTGTACTGTACACCTCCAGTTACAAGACGTTATCCCCTGTTCTGTAACAATGAAATCAAAGGTGAGGCTAGCAAATCATACAATCTTTAATGGGCCTCTTGATAAAAATGTCAATGTTCTGTGACATGAGAAGATGTGTACATTACAACATCACCTGGTACTGTAATAATCCTGTGAGTCCCCGTCACTTAAGTCTTATGGACTGTAATCTGATAAAGTTGTCAGTCTACTTGCTTACAGATTCCATTACATATGGAATGTTATGCAAACACATGTACCAAACTGTAAGGCATCAGTGGAAGAATCCTTGTCTGCCACAAGGGATGGCCAATGCACAATGCACCAGAAGCCAGCCAGGGATAGTGCACAAGTACGTGCTGGTCTATAGCCCAGATTAAAATGAGAAGGATGTGTCAGGAAGAGCAACAAACATAAAAAAAACTTTGCCAAATCAGAATATGTGAATCATAATGGCCCACTGTGACAATCCCACACATACCATCATTGTGATGATCGTCCACTGACATAATTGTTAATGAAACTAATGAATGCTATTCTTGAACACAAATCTAACCATAAACTTATTTAGAAAGCAGTAGTCTTTATGGGAACCATTGAAATGTCCCCACAAAGTCAAACTTGTCATACATTTCTATACTTGAGTGGATATTTTCTTCCCACCAAACTATGAAAACATGACTGCATTACCATGACACAGCCTATCCCTCAGGTTGTCTGTAGAAGATTTTAAAGACTCAAGATTGCTTTAGAAGATGTTATTATTTTTATTGCTGTAATGGGTCCAGAAGATGTCCTCCTAAGTCTCTAGTATGGATGGTTTTGAAGACTTCATGCAGTCATATCTCTGTCTAATGGGTAATTTTCTAAAAACATACTGTACAAGGTTTTGAGGAGACTGAAGACACTGGTAAAGAAACATTTTGCCAAGTTATACAAACATTCCATTAGGTGAGCTGTAATATCATATGTGCCCTTATAAGATTTGGGTGATGTCAGTGATATCACATTGCAGAAAAAATAACCTGAGCTAATACTGATTCATCAATATTTTTTCTCACTCACTTTTTTCTTTCTCACATCCTCTATACTGCTTTATTCTATTTGCATACATTCAGGGTACATACTTATGAATACACACATACACTATTGCACTATGGGCAATTTGTCAACTCCAATTAGCCTAAACCGCATGTCTTTGGACTGTGGGAGGAAACTAGAGTCCCCTGAGGAAACCCACCAAGCACAGGGAGAGCATGCAAACTTCACGAGCACAGACTAGAGGTGGGAATCTAACCCAGACCCTGGAGGTGCAAGGCGACAATGCTTTGTACTAAACCACCGTGCCACCCACAAAGAAAGCATCCTGAGGTTGGAGAAGTTCTGGTCGAGCTCGTTGAATAATATCCAACATTAGAAGTCTACACTGCAAATTATATATTGCAGATACTTTATGGAGTTAGTTATAATGGAAGATAATGGAAGATAAGAGTCACGAGCTGCCGGTCTTACCTCTGCGCCGCCGAAGCACAGACACGCCGCGAGCAGCAGCGCGCGCAGCCAGCAGAGCCCAGTGCTCATCGCTCCGCCGCATTGAGAGGCGCGCGCGGCTCGCTCGGTCTGTTCCGCTCTTCTCTGCTGCTCTCAGCACTCCGAGCGCGGGACAGCGGCGCGCGAGCACACAGACGCTCCAGAGACACGCGCGCCCGAGGAAATCAGCGGCGCGCACTCCAAACTCTACTTAGAATATTCTCCACAAGGGTTGGAAGACGCAGCCGGCTCTCTGAAGTCCTGCGTAAAGTCTGTGTGCTTAAATGTTAAATCGAGTAGCTGTTAAACCCGACGACTAAATGCAAAAATCCAGAGAAGACAAATTTATTCAATATTCTCCAAAATACAATACTAAGCACATTCAAATGTTGAAATACGCACGCGCCTAATGTAAACCCAACTGCCTGCCAATTCTAGACGTTATCCCAAAGCAAAGTGACCAGGTCTTCCAAAGTTTTCCGATCTGTGGATTCTCGTATTTGATGTGCACTTCGCTGATCCTTATGCTTTTATAAACACTTCTCGGTAGCAGTCACTCATCCTGTATGCTTTATGAAGTATCGGAATCACCTTGTACTCCTTTTCTTAGTATCGGTCTCGATTGGAGCATAAATAAACGTTTTTTCTTATTCCATGGAGGCTTATCAGTCCACGGTGCTGCGCGCGTGTCAACCGCGCCGTCTTGATTACAGTGAGCTCGAGCGCCTCTGCGTGAGTCTCTGAGCTCTTATCTTTCCCACCCCTTTAGGGCAGGGCTGTGTGTGCGCGCGTGCGTGTGTGTACGCGCTTGTGTTTATGTGCGTGTGTGTCACACTAGAAGAAACCCAAAGCAATTGGCACAATCAGTTTAGGGCGTTTTGCACAAAGTTTACTGCTGACTAGGTATTAATTATTAATGAAAGGAATCCCTTTTTTTGTATAGAATGTTGTGGGCCTTTGCAAATCAGTCAAATATTCTGAGGTTGTTACCTAAGGTTTTCAGCTATTCAAATAAAAAAGTATGTAACAGTGCAACACATACCAAGTCATCCTTGTAATTTGGCACATAAAAAGCATGAATAAAATATCGTGACATTTTGCATAAAAATAAATAAATAGTTAGTGTTCAGTTGCTGAAGGCCAATAATGCATCGCCCAGTAATGCATCGCAGACAACTGTAAATATGTATTTGACACTTTAGTGCGATTTTTAAATATTATAACCCTCTCTTATATGTTCATTATGCAACTACCTCTGTCAGTAGCAGTATGCCTAAAACATAAAAGTTGAATTCATGCAAATACAAATCGATTTTTTTTGCGTATGTGTTGAAGCAAGATTAAAACCCAGAAACTGAAATGACCCTTGCAATGTGGTGATTTTGTGTTTTCACAATAATTTCTGTCATGATTTGTAAGTACATTTAAAGTCTTTATCTAAAAAGCCATCAATCTTTACAAGTGGCATTTTGCCAATGTTTACTAGAAATGAAATTTCTGAATCTTTCTTTTGACTCTGTTAGCTGAGACAGTTTACTTCAACTGATTTTTTTTATATTCATTCACCAAATTGTTCCAATGTGCACTCCAAAGCACATGACAAACAGTTGGAATAGTCTAATAAGATCAAATGTTGCTAGTTTTGTGTTGTTTTATCATGTGCTGGTATCTGCCGATGTTTAGAATTCTTTTTTAAACACAGTCTAACTTTGCTCTTGCTGTGAAACCTGAAACTATGTCCATCTCTGAGGAATGAGCCAGTAAGAGACTCACTGAACTCACTGACTCAGCTGATATTATTAAAAGTGAAGAGTGAATCTCGGTCATGACTACAGTGACTTAATGAGCACGGATCAGTTTCGGCATACACACAAATATAACTTGCAGTTGCAAATAAATAATTACACACTTAAATACAATTAAACACATTACAGTGGTATCAAATCTTTGGTGATTGTGATGTGAATATTAATGGGAATGTAAAGCTTTGACTTCCACATTAAAAGTTTTATTGTTTCCAATTGTGCAGCAATTGTACAAAAGCAAGTAATTATAAATTTGTTTATATTAGTGGCTTTGTTAAATGGAATTAATGAATGTCTCCAAAACATCCTCAATGCATCAAGCATCCACCAAAATGGTTTACACTATGTTTGGAATATACAGCCCCCAAATCTCTATCAACATTATACAAGTTTCAAAAGAGTTCAAATTTCAAAGAAAAGCTGTTGTGTCCTCCTCCTTGCACATGCATTTTCAACACATTGATCACCATTTTGGCCTAAATGATACTATAAATACTATTTGGAGGTCAGTGGGAAAAAAAAAAAAAAATCAGCAAATTGTAAAGTACAGATGTTCATCGTTTTGCAGCAGAGCTTCAGAGATTGCAGGCTGCTGAATCCTCTTATCCTGATATGTCGTTAGTCATTAGGAAAATGTGTGGGTAGCTGCAACAGTCACGGACAAAAGAGCCCTGTGGTCAGCTAGCATGACAACTACTGTGTACAACCGCAACAGAAATGATGCCACTGTGTGTGTATGTGTGTGTGAGGAGATGATCTGAGCTATTGAGGAAAAGGACAGAGGTCAAGTGTGAACAAGAGCATCATGGTCTCTCATAACTTGTCTGATTTCTCATCTGTCTTTCTCAATTACACACTGTCGCTCTCTGTCTTTCCTTTGGTCCGTCTTGCTCCATCACTCCCTCACTCCCGCCCTTCTTCCCAAAACACAAAGCTGTAAAATTCTCTCATCTTTTCTTCTTCCGCTCTAATGCATTTGCCCTTTCACTCCTCTCTTTATTTTTCCATCTCCCACTTGCTCTCTCTCTCTCTCTCTCTGTTACTTCTCCTCTGCCCTTCTCTCATCCTTTGTATCTTTGTGCCATTTCATTTTCTACTTCATTCATCTGTAAGATGTACAATATGGTCAATTGTTTGAGTATGCTCTCTCTCTCTCTCTCTCTCTCTCTCTCTCTCGCTTACTAAGGACATTTTCAAAGTAGCCTCTACATTTGTGATTTTGTGAACTTATGTGCTAAAGGTATAATCCTACAGCATTGTATGCTGGCTTCAAAGGATGTGCAATCCATGAGAGATTAGGAGAAAATTGTTTGTTGTTGTTATCTTGGGGAACATCCAGGAAGCCCTTACCTGCTGTAGTGGGAGGGGGGGGAAAGGGGGCTGTGTAGCTGCAATATCCAAACAGATCAGCCCTTGTCAATTCCATTAAATAAAGAATGTACATTAGTAGTTCAGTACAGTAACATTTCCATGAGGACATCTTTTTGTGCACTTTTGTGTTTGTTCATTAATGTGTAAATACCTCTAGGATCTCATGTATCTATCAGTTACTTCTTCATCTTTATGATGGCAATAAATTTCCCAACTATTTAATTAAGCTTGCAAGGCATTTTATTGTTTACATAAATTATAAACTCCCTTTTCCATTTAAGTTTCTTCATGCTGCATACATTTTTGTCTTTTTTGGTACAGATAATTTAATTCATTTAGTCGTATTTATTAGTAATGGAGGAAGTAGTGCCATCATACTGAAATGAGATGAGATATATTGGGAACACCCAAAAAACAAGAATATATGAAATGACACAGGACTTTTGCAGTTTTGGTAATATTAGTGGTATTTCCTTTTTTATAATATGCTGGCAGTGTATTATAAACTTTAATGTAATTTATGAAGCGTGATTACATTTACATTTATTCAACCTGATAAAGGTTCTATCATTTCCACTAAACAAATTTAGAATCTACTGTATGTTGTAATGCAGAATGCAGAAAATTCCAAGAGATGTGGAAAAGTTCAAGGGGATCACTTACTCACTCACTCATCATTCATACTGTACCACTTAATCCCATATGGGGGGGAATCGAACCCGGACACTGGAGGTGCAAGACGACAGTGCTAACCACTAAGCCACCATGCCGCCACAAGGGGATGAGTACATATCAAAATGTGTAAGCATAATATTTAAAATGTTTACTTTTTATAAAGCTATAGTGTATTTATCTGTTTTGCATGTGGTAAACAATGTTTAATCTGTTTAACGAACAGTTAAATGTACAATAAATGAACAATAATAAACAAGCAAAAAAAAAAAGATGTTGATGTGGTGTTGTTCTACTAAACAGAATTTGTGCTCTGTGCCACTTATTAGTCCTAGAGTAATGTGGTCCATTACCTAAAATAGGTCTTTATTATTTTTTTGTCAGGAGTAGGAAATCAGAGAAAATGGAGGCACCTAAAACAAAACATTGCATGTGAAATTAAGATAAAATGTCAAATGCAAATTCAGATATTTCAGTGCGCAGTATAATAGTGGGAATATGGGAAGGAAGGGAGAGACACTTTTCCTGAAGGTAAGAATTAATCTCAGCCCATTATATAAAACTAAGTGAATTTAAAAATAATTGTAGTTCTACTGTATGTTGCATCTTTCGTATTAAGTCAGCTTGGATATTAAGCCAGTTTACTTTTTGGAAATGTACTTCAGAAGGTTATGATCTAACACAAGCTTGGTTCAAGTACATATCTGAAACCTCAGAAATGTCTGCCATAATGATATTTCCAGCCTGACTGCCATAGCGGAAACTGTACAGTGGTAAGCCTGTGGTTGATGTAACAGGATGATGCATACAGAAGATGGCTATTGTTTAAAGGTACACAGTCACTGCTGCAGGAAACTGAGTCTGATCAGTGAGCTAGGGGAATTTGATTGATTACTTCATGCTGCCTGAATAGTGCAATATTAGTATAGGAGAGTCATGTGAGTCATCAAATAAGGTCAAATAAAAGTCACTATAATTTAGGTCTGAATCCTAGTGTTTTAATCAGAAAACCTAGTTTGTGGTCTCTGTATTCCATTTCTGTATTAATGCAACCAGTCTCACAAAACCTTTGTGCGAAAAACTGTACAATCTTACGACATCCTTATTAAATGTCAAATGTTCTGGGTCATGTTACAGGTTCTGTCTTTATGTTGTTAATGAGTTCTTTCACAATTTACTATGTGAATGTAGTAAACTATATTTTCCCTTCATAATCAGCACTTTCACTGTATGTGATTTTTTTGCTAGAGCAGGAGATGTATAATGTGGTGGCACACAGTACAGCATTGATAGATTCGGACTGTTCATGCCAAGCTAAGGGGCTGAAAAAAAGAGCACGATAAATTCCTGAATTATGACCATAACTTTGTTTCCAAAGGCCTATTGGGTCTTTCAGCTCTGAGAGATTTAACTACTTCGGTCATCACTTTCATAAAAGTGTGATTAAGAAACCCCTTTGTATTAATCATATAAAGGTTGGCCTGACTTACATAAAGCATTGGGAATGAATTTAAGCACTAAAGAGTTTTCCACAGTGTGAGCCGAGCAGGGAACTTCCTCATTACTCACAATGAAGCTGTGTCATTTTGCAGCTTACTGTATTTGTGTAATTTTTCCACATTCAGGATCTGGTACAGCAAAACACTCCATTGCAAATTTTGCTTTGTACAGTATGCTGAAAAAAGGTCCTACTTGTTACATTTATTCAAAAAGTCGGCCATAGAGGCTGAGCAGATTTTTCAGCACAATGTTAGACAATTAATAATTTCCCAAAAATTTATCTTTGTGATTTTCTCGCTTCCTCTCTGCCCTCTCAGCTATTTACTCCCAAGTCTGTTGTCCAGCTGAGCTCTGTTCCAAGCCAACACTAGTGGGAATAGACTATAATCAAACCAAACATGGACATGCTTTAACTGCTTGTGTTTTTTTCATGACACTACCACAAAGGAATAATCATTTCATAAATTTGCTCTTTTCATTTATATATTTTAATTACCTTGGTATTTACTTTGTGGCTTGTTGCCTTAAAGCTGTTTTTGGATATAGCTGGGAAAAGCACAGGAACGCGTGCTATGGAAAATCTGAGGCAAAAACTTTTTTAACCCTCACTGGGATTACTAAAGGATATCAAATAGTTTATAAAGAGCACAGACTCTTTATAAAATATTGAGATGCAAAGCAAATGGTAATTTAATTAAATATATGAACACAAAATCTCTGAACACACAATAGATTCCTTGTGGTAAAAAAAAAAGGAAATGTACCTACTGCATATTTTACAATTAACTGAAGGGATTGATTGCAAAAGATGAAGATATACAAGAAGCTGGAATTAGTTATAAAGGGAAAGCTTGGGCATACAAATTATTACAGATTATTTTTATTATTTCTCTGACAATAACACTGGCTGAAATTAAAATGATAGGTTTATATTAACTCAGAACCAACTGTTATTATTTCTAAAGACAAATGTGGTCTTATTTTAATAAGGAAAAACATATAATTGTTTTAACGGTGAAGCTTTCTGTAAATAGATTCAACATTTATGAAAAGAGTCTCTATAGTGTCAGCATTTTATCATTAAGTTAGTTTCCACCACAGTGGGCTTTGTGCTTTCCTGAAAACTATGAGCTGTGGATTTTCTCATAGTAACTTCAAAATGTAAACAAAAGGTTGGTGAGGGCATAACACCCATGCAAGTTAGAATATGATGTGCTAGAAGATGAAGTGGCACAAATCACAAACCATTCAGAGCTGTATCCTGACACACTCCCACTAAGTAAATGATGAGAAAATCGGAGCAGGTTTGTGATTTGTTTGTCGATGTACTGCGTAAGTATTCAACAGTATTTGTGTGTGTGGGACTATGTGTATGTGTTTATTAGCTATTAAGCTGTCAGATTCATAGAGTTATGATGAATGAAGCAATGATTTGATGTAGCTTTAAGAGCTGCAGGTGTCTCAGTGGAATGGCAGTGCGATTTGTGCCCAGTGTTTGATCTCACAACTGTGTGTTTCACTGGGAAAGTCCCCTAGCATCTAAATGCCTCTTTCACAGTTCCTCCCACCCTGCTGGGCAAATACATTTGTGTATATACTGTACACACACACACACACACACACACACACACACACACAGCTAGTGAAAGAATTTCGGTGCTATTCAGATGAATGTAGACATTTTTTCTTTTTTGAAAGTTACACTATGCAGTTTCTGTCATCTTTGTATGTTATTTAGTTTTTCTCTTCTAGCACGTAAAAAACACAAAAACTCCAATAAACTGTATTTTTTTATTATGGTTTTATATGAATAAAAAACAAAATCTTGTTCCCTCTTTTTTAAGATAGATAGATAGATAGATACCGAAGGAAATTTCCAAATATAACACTTAAGTGGAAAACAAATTGAAATATTTTAAAGGAAACAAAAACAAAAAATTTTTTAATGTAATAAATAAAACAGTATGCACACTACTTAAATTTTTTTTTCCTTTTACCTTTTGCTTGTAATGCAGCAATAATTTGTTTTTGTTTAGGGTCTATCAAATTAGCACATTTCAATTTGGCAGTTTAACTCTTCTCTTTTATGAAAAATCCTGCAGATCTATCAAAGGGTAAAGGGATCTCCTGCACACAGATTTTTCCCTTCTTTTATTTTTCAAGTCATTCCACAGGTTTTTTTTATTAGGATTTAGGTCTCTGCTCTGATTGGGCCATTCCAAAACATTGATCTTTATTTGAAGCTGTTCCTTTGTTGGGTTGGATTTGTGCTTTGGGTCATTATCCTGCTGGAAGCTGAAAATGCCTTTATCTTCAGCTGCAGGTTAATCTACAGCAATCTACAGTAGATTGGTATTTAGAGCTGAAGAGAAGCAGCCCCATAGAATGGTGGTACCCCGCATCATGCTTTAACATGCTTATCTTTTATTATTATTATTACAATTTTTTTTTATTAGGTGATTGTGCCTGTCTCTTTTGGCAAACATATCATTTAGACATATTAAATAAAACAAGGATTTCCCTTGGTGTCATTCGAGCATACAGTAACACAGGTAATCACATGGTTCGGTGTGGTGTCCCATTTTCTCCACTTCACAGTCTTCTCAGGTACATTTTGGAAAGTTTTTTGCACCAATCTCATAAGTGATATCTATCTACATTGAAATCTGTTTTTTATTTAAAAAGCCTTTTGAGGGATTTGCAAAAATCAGATGAAACCAAAAGAAACAGATGACATTTATTTGATGATAATTAGAATCACTTATTTAAGTGATTCCACTGAGGTGGTGCCTCAGTGTGATAAAGTTCTGAGTTACTGATCGGAAGGTCGACGGTTCAAGCCCCAGCTCTGCCAGGTTGCTGCCGTTGGGCCCTTAAAGTAAGGCCTTTAACCCTTACTGCATCTGGAGTCCCATATAATGGCTGACTTTGTGCTCTGACCCCAGCCTACGAACAAAGCTGGGATATGTGATGAATAAAGGCTGAACTTAAGGTAATTATGTCTGAGCATAAGTTTGAATGTGACATGCTGAAAAAAACATAAGAGCATACATATGCAAAAAGGTTACAATAAGTAAATTATTTTTTTAATCTAAAGCATTTGTTTGTGTTTTTTTTACTTGAAAATTATTAGTTGAGATGCGATAATAATGCTAGGTTTATTTATTTAGTCTTCATTGTTTATTTAGTCTTTACTGTAATTATGTGTACAATGCAACACCCTCAATGCATTAATTCCCTGCTGTTTAAAAATTAGGCGGCTTAATGTAAGGTATATATAAATCCGTCTGGAGTAATTTTGGGTATTGGCGCATTATAGCACATGTTTCTGGCATATAAGTGAGTGTATAGAAACAAGTCTATTACCTTGCCCATCACCACAGCGTGTTTTCATGTAGCTCAGGTTGCCTTATGTTCAGGAATGCAGCTTTATCACCACGTCAAGCATAAAATAATTTGAGAGTCTCACTCAGTTGCTGTTTGCAACACAACAAAAATGAGTTTCTTTTTTACGTGTGTACAACTTTAAGTAGTAAATTTTAAAAATGGCTGCCAGGCAACAGTATTTAGAGATAACACTGCAATACATTATGTCAGCTTGTCATTTCTGACAAGGTTCAAAAGAAATGGTATGTTATTTTACAGGCTGGCCGCCAAAGTATTTGCCAAAGATCAGAAAAACTCTACAGTGCACCCATGCACTTGTAGGCTCAGGAGAGAGAAGCAAATTATTGTTGGCAGAATGCTCATAGTGTCTGCCACATACTTTCATCAGGGATTAAGAAAACTGAATTTAAGCCAAATATTAGACAGATGAATATGTGTGTGTCTGTGTGTGTGTGTAAGGGTAAGCCATTAGGTTTGTGGTCCATGAGCTAAGGTTTCACCAAAGGTCTCGTAAACAAATTCCCGACAAATAACTGTGTGAGAACAAAGAATGTTGCCAGAATATGTTTATTTGAGTGAAAACATTAAAGCAAGAAGGAAAAGTGAAACATGAAATACTCTGCCCTGAGAACTCCTTATGTGCTTAATAAAAAACATTTGATATAAAATGTTTTACAATCATACCATGTAAGGTTACTACTTAAATCCATCCATCCAGGAAACTAAGGGGACAAAGAGGGAACCACCCTGGATGGGTGCCAACCTGTGGCAGGGAACAAGCATACACACACACACACACACACACACAATCAATTTGGGAATGTCAAATAGTTTATAGCACTATGGGAGGAAACAGAAATACCTGGAGCAATACCTCTCCACTGACCAGAGGTGAGATTCAACCCCCCAACCCTGTGGTGTGGTGTTAAAGCTCTGAATTACTGATCAGAAGATTGATGATTCAAGCCCCAGCTCCACCAATCTGCCCCTGTTGGGCCCTTGAACAAGACCCTTTACCTGCTCCAGGGGCGCCATACCATGGCTGACCTTGCGTGCTGTTCCCAGTATCCTAAAAAGGATTTTGCTGTATAGTAATGTGACAATGTGACAGATAAAGGCTCACCATAATGCTATCTGAACGAGGATTTAAAGGAGGCCTTTCTAATTTTTAGAGACCCCTTAGTGCCCTTAGTGTCTGTGAGGATAACTGCAATTGTCCAACATGTAATGTACAATTTTTCCTGTAATTCATTTCAATTAAGCTTTGTTCATGTATTAGTTTCGACAGTGGTCATTGTCGCAAAGCAGTTTTACAGAATCAAAACATTATGAAAATAAATTTGAAAAGTGTGTGGAAATAAATATAAATTATACTGTAATGATTTCCAAATCCACAGAATCGCTTTGACGGAGGTGCACTTTGGAAGAAACATGCAACAATATGTTTATTCAGAGATTGGATCACATAGTGTCGGCAAAGTGGCGTAGTGGTTAGCATGTGTGTGGAGGTTGCATGTTCTCCCAGTGCTTGGAGTGTTTCCTCTTACAATTCAAAGTCATTAGGTTAATTGGTGTTCCTAAATTGTCCAGTGTGTGTGTGTGTGCGCATGAGTGTGTGCGCGCATGAGTGTGTGCGCGCGCTGCAATGGATTTGGATTTGGTCCAGGGTGTACCCCACCTCATGCCCTATGTCTCCTGGGATAGGCTCCAGGCCCCTGCGACCCTGTATACAGGATAACCGGTATAGAAAATTAATGAATGGATCACATAAAAATAGCTATGAAGCGTTCTTCCCATAGTTCCAAGACCTTACCTCATTCATTTCTCAGACATATTTTCAGACATATTTCTCAGTGTTTTGTTTGCGATGTGTTCCCTGTTCCATCTTGCATCAAATAAATACTAGCCTGCTCAATTTATGCAGCATATATATTTATCTACATACTGTATTGTATATTTTTGTTGTGTGATTCCCATAATTATATCATGACTAAAATATTGACTGCCTCAATAAGGCAATCTTGTTTTCAAGTCTATTGTCTACAAAATAGTGATTATTGTCTTACTGTTCTGCACACTTTTCTATTGTTGGAAGTTGTAATTGTCACCTATTCTATAGAGTAGAACTAAAGCCTGGGCCCAAATGTATAGATTAAGCTAGTGTAAATATTTACCTTACTTTTAAGCATGTACTGTAGCAGACACATTTATCCAGAGCAACTTACAGTACATTTTATTTTACATCTGAACAGGGGCAAACTGATAGTGCTGGGGTTTGAACCTGGGACTTCCAATCAGTAGTCCAACACCTTAACCACTGATCTACCCCTGAAAATATTATCTTTTATTCATGAATATGTGCAGATGAGTGTAAAAAATCTAGAATGATGGCATGTGTGATTCCATTCTTGAAATTCTACCTTTATCAGATTAAGAGCATTAAATGCATTTTTTGCATACAGTATATAAGCATTTGACTTAACACTTTGCAGATGAGACCCATCAGTAGGTACGAGTCACTTTTAAGCTTTACAAAGAATTGTCCTCAAAAATAATTGTCATTGTGTGGTTTATTTCAGTCGGTCATTAACTGCCACTATGATGTACATCCTCTCCATGTATTGTGTTGTGCTGTGTGGAATTGTGTGTGAAGGAGGGGAACTTCCACACTATGTGGTATTAATATCTCCACAAGCTGATGCCTGTGTACTTTACTCTTCTGCCAATACATGAACTGAGGAAACACATGACCAACCAACTCCTTCAGTTCTCCCCACCTTGTGCAATACACACACACTCCTGGGGAGAGAATTTCAAGGAAAATCACGTCTTAGTAAAGCACAGGAACACCATAAGCCACCAGAAGAGCTCTAACCTGTGATATGCTAAGATTTCTAACATGTGAAATTTTTTAACTGTTCTGGGGTAATGAACGTATGTTTTAATGATGGCAGTAGAGAACACCACCCCAAACCTCAGTCGCCTGTCCTTAAATACACAGTAAAATCCTAAAGTATTCCTGAGATATAAATGTTCAATTTGCACAGTCGCTTGTTATGCTTTTAAATTGAAATGCATTTTTGTAAGAATTTAAATGAAAAAGAGGAAAATGCAATATAATATAAGAGACACAGGTGTGTGTAAGTCTGTGTGTGTGCGTGTGTGTGTGATTTGTCTTTCCCCTGTCTGAGAAACGTCACATCCCTCCCCATGCTATGTTCTTCCTGTTTACACCGCACCTTCCTGTGACCTCTCACCCTCTACCACTGGCTGGTAAGTGATCAAATGCTTTCAGTCTTGTTCAGATGAGTCATACTGAAATGTAACAGTTTAAGACAGTTACTGCGCTTTACTTATTCATACATTATGTGTACTTGCCAAAATATGCCAAAATCTGAATAATCGTCACCAAAAAAAACCTTTTATTTTCACCTACAGTATCAAGTATAAACTTTTATGTTCTTTTTTTCAGGACTTACTATTATTTAGAATCTTTGATTAGGATATTGAACACAATCACTCACTCACGATCTATACGGCTTTATCCTGTAAACAGGGTCATGGGGAGCCTGGAGCCTATCCTAGGAGATTCAGGGCATGAAGCGGGGTTCACCGGACTATGTCTTTGGTCTGTGGGAGGAAACTGGAGTACCCGGAAGAAACCTGCCAAGCATGGGGAAAACATACAAACTCCATGCACACAGACCCTGAGCCGGGTCTCGTACCCGGACCAAGGAGGTGTTAGGCGGCAGTGCTAACCACTAAGCCACCGTCCTCCTAATATTGAATACAATTCAAATAAATGTTAATAAATATTCTACACAAACAAAACATTTGGTGCAACAACACTCCTGTTCCTCTTACTATTGTTCTGCTGTTTGTGCTTTCAGGTGTACAGTTTTGGTTACCTGGATGATTCGGCCACCCTGTAGGCACATTATAGTCTCAGAGTCCTGTTCTGGGCTAACAGGATGGAAACCTAATGTGTTCTTCTACTGATGTAGTGCATCCACCTCAGTCTTAGACATTTTGTTTGGTCTAAGATGTGTTTCTGCTCACCATGGATATAAAGAGATTTATAGGTTATTAGAGCCATAGCCCTCCTGTCAGCTCAAATCAGTCAGGTCATTCTTCTCTGACCTTTCTCACCAACAAGATTTCTTTTGTCTACATAACTGCCACTTAGTGAATTTTATTTTCGTATAAAGTCTAGAGACTGTTGTGTGAAAATTTTGCAGTTACTTCAATACTCAGCCTGTCTGGCACCAACAACAATCCCACAGTCAGAGTCAATGAGATCATATTGTTTCCCACTGTGAAATTTGAGGTGAACATCAACTGCAGCCAATAAATGCAATAATAATAATAATAATAATAATAATAATAATAATAACTGTATTATTAGTATTACTATAGAGCCAGCACTTAGTTGCTTAGTAGTTAGCACTGTTACTGTTCACCTCCAGAATTAAGGGCTATAATCCCTTCTCTACTCTGTGAGTCCTCCCCATGCTTGGTGGGTTTCCTCAGGTTACTTTGGTTACCTCCCACAATCCAAAGACCTGCATAGGTTCACTGGCATTTTTAACATTGCCTGTGGTGTGTGTGTGTGTCCTGCAATGGGTTGGTACCCAATCCAGGGTGTAACCTGCATAGTGCCCTAAATTCCCTGAGATAGACTACATAAAATAAGTGGCATAGATAATGGATGAATGGATTACAATACAAAGAAGAATTATTTTACTTGCTATTATTATGAAATACTTGAGCACCTTTTGAGACTTTTGCACTGAATTTTTTGTATTTTTTGTCTATCACATCACTCCAAAAATCTCTTATTGGTGTTCAGTTTGACTAAGATCTGCTGATTGTGAAGGCCAGAGCGTAGTTCTTTTTTAGCAC
Organism: Leiocassis micropogon; assembly: GCA_028565275.1. Classification (NCBI taxonomy): domain Eukaryota; kingdom Metazoa; phylum Chordata; class Actinopteri; order Siluriformes; family Bagridae; genus Leiocassis; species Leiocassis micropogon. Next base: position 21,044,942 of record JAOVVA010000026.1, on the reverse strand, counting down.
ATAGAAAGAAAGAGGAAATCTCCTTCTGTGAGATCTCAGACACAAGGGACCCTCCGGGCCTCATAGCACTTGTTTTGCAGTTTTTCCCCCTGTTGTGTCCCTGACTGCTGTGCTACCGTTTCTCGCATCACAAACACAAAGCAGGTTGTGTGTGAGAACAATGTGAGCTGTCTGTTATTCTCAGGGTGGGCAGAAAAAGCCTGGGCTGGCCTAGTTTAAGGGGACTGACACCACTGGATGAGAGCACAAAAGACCTGGGCATTGGAGAGCCCTCAGCCTGACGCTGCAGGACTCCTGGCTAAGCTGCATGCTGGGTGTAGTCTTTACAGCTTCCTGTGTCTGCGCACTTATTGTGATACAGCTTGATTGACCAAGATAAATTTCATTTCTGACAAACGCAAAACTAACTTGCTAATAAAGCACATCACTAAAAGTTGTAACTAATAATTCTTGAACTCCAACCAGAAAAAATTGAGACAGTTGTCCATCAACATGGAATTCCTACTTAAGCCCTTGAGGTTGTCTTTTTAGCTCAAATAAATGTACCATGGCTGTGAATGGGCACAGCAACAATTTTTGAAAAATTCTGAAGACTGCGAATGGGCACAGCAACAAACAAAGTAGCACTTCTTACCTTTAAATGCTATGTATACAAGTACTTGCTTTCGGACAATCAGCATACACGCAGAATTTTTTCCCAGTTTTTATCTCACATATCTAACACAATGGCACTCTACAAGAAAGGACAGAGCAGGTTGTACTTTCTGAGAAGGCTCAGGTCTTTCAAAATCTGTAATACTATTCTTCGGATGTTTTACAGATCTGTTGTGGCGAGTGTCGCTTTCTATGCTGTGGTCTGTTGGGGTTGTACCATGAAAGCGGCAGACAGAAACAGACTGGACAAGGACATTAAAAGGACCGGATCTGTCCTGGGCTTGGATCTGGACTCTGTTGATGTCGTGGCAAGGAGGAGGATTCTGTCCAAAATACATACAATATTGAACAATCCTTCTCACCCGCTATAAAGAGTTCTCTCCGACCAGAGAAGCAATTTCAGCCAGAGACTGATTATGACCAGGTGTTCTACAGAGCGCCGCAGGAGATCTTTTCTCCAAATGGCCATAAAATTATTTAACTCTTCTCTGTAATGTTTTCACTACGGGATAGGGACTGTCAGTTGTTCCTGTTCAATAATACTTTATGACACTACTGTTCCCACAACTCAAGATAAGTTCCAAGTCCAATATCTAATTACCAATACATTTGTGCAATATTTCTTTTAATTTACACTACATTTCAAGTGCAATATGTAACTTAATGTGTGCTATATTTAATTCTATTTTTGCTTCTATTTATTGTTAATTTTCTTTCTTTAATTACATTTTTTCCTGTCTTATCTAATTTTTTCCTTTCTTCCCGGGAAAGTAATCAAAGCAACTGTATAACCAAGACAAAGCAATTTCCCTATGGGATTAATAAAGTTCTTTGAATCTTGAATCTTGAATGAACATGCATAAAGATAATACAAAATATGCAATTCATTATGTTCCTTAAGTTCTTTGACTACAAAACGTCTATTGCCCAAAATCCTAAAGGAACAGCTTTATCTCTGATACTAGAGACTCCCTTCAAATATATTAAACATATCCTTCAAGAAAACATCAGCATGTATTTTAAAATCTGTTCATGTGAACCTGTTAAAAATTACTGCATAATTATTGCATATAGTATAATATTGCATATTGATCCTGATAGGAAAAAGACATGGGTAAGCAGACACTTAATTGCCAAATATATTAAAATATGCTTTTAGGAGGTTTTCAAGCCTGAATCAGCAACCATGTCAAGAATAATTATATTGTATATCAATTTGGGAATGCTCCATAAATGTTGCGGCAAGAACCCGTAAAAATATTTTGTGTTACTAAAAAGTTCCCTTTAACAAATTTTGATTACTGTAAAAAACCTTGGACCAAATCCAACAACCCACCCTGCTCCACTCCTTCTGTGTCACCACACGCTTCTGGTTTTCCCATCTCCTCCTCCTTCCTTCTCTATTGTAGCTTCCGGCTCTCTGTGGAAACTCCAGGTGCCTTCCGGTGTGCCAGGCTAAGCCACAATTTAACTACATGTTTCTCTAATGAAGATAACACCAGATCACAAGTCCTTTCATTTTGAGTGAAACTTTTTCCAGCATTTCTGTATATTTTTGTCAGACAAATACAAAAACACCGTCATAAATTATACACCTCTTTTCCATTTCCTCCATCTCTATAACTGTGCCAGCTTCGTCTCCCTTTCTTTTCTATCCTCCTCTCCCTCCCAAATCCCTTTCCCCAATCATCCAACAATAACACATCATGCTGATTTCCTCAACATTCGAGAACAATAAGAGGATAGCTTTGATGGCATGTGTGAAGTTGTCATAGGTGTGCAACAATCTTTGCAAACTCTACCACAATGCTTCATTATGCTGAATAATGCTGCTCTGGTGGCTTGTGTTGCCACAACACCTTATAAAGGGAAGTCTAATAAAAATATTATATAACATCCTTAAACATATAATACCATACAATCATGTTAAAAAGTTAGTACTCAGTTTCTTAATTTTATGATTATTTTATGTTTTATTTTTTTGAGAAAGGACATCATAAATCTGATTATAGCAAAGATCAGATTTATTATCTTAAAGTACTAGGCAAACACTACCTTGAACAAACAACAACATATAACTTTTTTCACTGTTTCATTATTTACTTTTAAAAAACGAAGCCAAAAAAAAAAAAACACACACACACAATACCTTACTGCTTCCACAGGATTTAAGAGGGTAAATTGCAGCTAGGTGCTGCTAATCATCAGCCCTTGATTAAGTGATTATTAGCAGGTGTGCTATAAAAGCAGAAGTTTTGATCATTTGATTTTCTTGCCAAGCTTGCCAGAAATGTGCGTCCCAGCACAACCTAATGTCAGACTTACAAAATACAAAAACCCAAGAGCTATATTTCCCTAAAGACCTCACTGAGCATGTCTGGTCAAGTCCATGACAATTAGAAGAAGACTGAAAAATATGGTTTGTTTGAAAGGGAGCCAGAAGAAAGTATCTTTTGTCTAAAAAGAACACCGAAGACCACAAGTCTTCTGGAACAATGGACAAATTTGTCCTATGGAATTGTTGGCCCTTAATGCCAAAAACAAACAGCATTTCAGCAGAAACACCTCAAACATGGAGGTGGAGTGATGATGATTTGCAGCCACAGAACCTGGGCACTTTGCAGTCATTGTTGATCATGAACTCCTCTGTAAACCAGATGTGAGGCCACCTGTTGACAACTAAATCTTGGTCAAAATTGCATCATACAAGAGCACAATTATCTGAGGCACACTACTAAATCTTCATCAGAATGGCTGTAAGATAAAAGAATCAAGGTTTTCGAATGGCCTAGTCAAAGTCCAGACCTCAACCCAACCAAAACGCTATGCAGGACCTTAAGAGCAAAAAGCAATGTTGTAAAGTAAAATGGTCCAAAATTCCTCCACAACAGTGTGAGAGACTGTTATCTCTTAAGAGACTGCTATCTACAGTAGTCTCTCTTGTGAGAGACTTTTTTTTATTAGCTTCTACACTGACTCTAACACAAAATAACAGCTTTAATTATACAACATAGCAGCTAGCATTAGCCAGCCAGATTTTTAACTTAGCTAATGTTTACGGTAGCTCATAAGAAGTAATTAACCACTAATAAATTAGTTTACAATATACACTCTCTGTACCAAAAAAGGTAATTGTTTCAGAAGGGTCAAATTACTGGCCTACTTCAAACAAAAAATTTAAATGACTGGAAATGGGATAAGAGCTTTCCAACTCTTATTATTAATACCTGTAGGTATAGTGCTGAAACTTTGCTTAAGAAATGTGGTCAGAGAATAACTGTGAATTAAGATCACTTAAATTCTTGATGAAATTGCATTGTAAAACATTCCCAGTAGTAATGAGAGCCATGTTTAACAGTGAACGCAAGAGCATTTCCATGCACAATGTGACAAAAGCTCACAGGATTAGGACTAAATATTTGTGTGGCCATAGAAAAAACACTTGTTAGTAAGACTAATTGGGGCAAGGCTTCAATTTCAAAGGAGCATAAAGATTGGACTTTGGAACAATAGAAAAAGGTAATGTGGTCTGATGAGTACAGACTGACCCTATTCCAGAGCAATGGGTGCATCCAGATAAGAAGCATTTCATGAAGCACATCAGTAGATTTTTTTCTATTATTCTAATATTCTAGGACTTAAACTGTGAAAGAATGCCACCAAAAAAAACAAGAAAACCTCAGAAGGAAACCATCACAGAACTCCTCTCCTAAAGTCGAACCTTAGGCATAGGCACTGGGCTGGAACTTGGCATGGGCTCCTAACAAAAGAAGCCACCTCAAGGGCCAATGCATGTCGGTTAAACATTTACATGTGTAGGTAAGTAAACACAAACATGAGTCAGCAGTAATCTCCATAAGCATTAGCATTTAGCTATCCAAGATGGAGAGACATCAAAGAAACATAAAGCACAAGAAGCTCTTAAAGTAAAACTAATAAGAAGAACTAAGCCATACCTGGACCAAATTAAACAAATCATGCATGCTAAAAGTACATGTAACTATACAATCTGAAATTATCTGGCCCAACTGGAATGAAGTTTCAGTGGGAATGAGATGAGTGGCATAACCCTTTGATAATCCATTTAATAGGTAGATATTAGCCATGTAAGCTCTCCCCTTAATTTCTTGCTTGTTAATTAATTAATTCTGTGCATGTCTGCACCAAATGGGGTAACAGTAGGTGACATGACAAGTTTCTGGAAAGGTAAATTTGCTTCCAAATCTGATTGGTAAAGTCTGTGAGAACAACTTTCTCCCATCGGTCATTGCTTTTGACTGGACTTTTATCCTCTGGGTCTCTGGCTGAAGGAAGGGCATTGATTGGCTTGCATTTCAGACACAGTAAAGCATCTTACCAATTATAGATTACACAAAATTTGCATAACCAATCATAAATCAGACAACGGGATTTAAAGAAAAATATATTAAGCTTAATCTTATCTCAAAATTGAAGCCGGGAAAAAAAAATTCCTTATGGAAGCCATACAGTTCATAACTAGTCATTCTGGTCTACACTGTCATGAAAAAGTATTTGCCCCCTTCCTGATTTTTTTTTTTTTTTTTGCATATTTTTCACACTTAAATGATTTAGATTATCAAACAAATTGTAATATTATACAAAAATAAGCTGAGTATATTCAAAATGCAGTTTTAAAAAACTGTCCAAACCTACCTGGCCCCATGTGATAAAGTAATTTTTGAAATCACAGTTCATTCAGGAGTTACATTTCATTTTCTGCACCCAGACCTGATGACTGCTAGACCTTTTTAATCAAGAAATCATTTAAGTAGACAAAGTGAAACATGCTAAAAGATCTGAACAAGCAACATTAACTAAATAAATTCAAGAACAGACGAGGAACAAAGTAAATGACATAAGTTTGTATCAGTTTGTAAAGGGTTACCTAGCCATTTCTAAGGCTTTGGGACTCCAGCAAACCACAGAGATATTACCCACAAATGGACAAATCTTGGAACAGTGGTGAACCTTCCCATTAGTGGCCTGCCTACCAAAATTACTCTAAAACAATGACTCATTTAGGAGCTTAGAAAAGAACAATATCTAAAGAACCTGATTCAACAGTAGGAAAGAGACTGTGTGAAATGGCATCAATTGGAGAGTTCCAAGCGAAAGCCACTGGTGACCAAAAAGAACACAAAGGCTCATCCAAAAAATATCTTGATTATCCCCAAGACTTTTGAGTAAATTCTGTTGACTGATGAGATTTTTGGAAGGTGAAATCTGGCATAAAACATTTCAGTAGAAAATTATACACACAGTCAAACATGGTGGGCATCTGTTTTCCCGTTTATAAATTTACAAACTGCATTTTTTTATTTACTTGGGTTATCTTTGTGTAATATTAAAATTTGATTGATGGTCTGTATCATTAAATTCTGACAAATATGCAACGAAAAAGGGGGGGTTAAATCCTTTTTTTTTTTTTACAAAACTGTATGCATCCAGATCTGTGGATGTACTGGGTCATTTACTTTGCATTTATTGTGGGGGAAAAAAACTGCAAACTTGGACAATATCAGTGTAGTGTAATCTTCCTCGAAGATGACTAAAGCTTGGGGCTCAAGTTCTTCGGATGTGTTAGTCATAAGCATGACACTTTTTTCTCTCCTTCTTTCTCAATCTCTCAATGCCTCCATTTATTCCAGTAGATGGAAAACCCTCTCCAGGTCATCACTGTGTTGTTATCCAGGTTGCCAATGGCAACAGCCCCACTAACAAATCCCCCACCCCATCCCACAGTCTCTTTTGTCCATAGATCCAACTGGGAGAAAGATGAAGAAAAGAAACAGACTGATGGAGGTGATGAAGAGTGGTAGGGTGTGTAGGTGGGGAAGAGAAAGGGAGAGATTAGTCACGCAAATGCCAGTGAGCACATGTGCGCCCCCTATTGGTGGGGTAGAAAGTGCACCCAGTAGGTGTATTGTGTTTCAGACAGAGACGTGAGCTCAGACAGGCTCCCACTACAGGGGAATTTTCAGGTGGCGACAGACTCCCTCTGTGTCCCCTTCATTCCTTTGGACTTCTGTCAGACTTGCTTTATTCTGTTTTTCTCCCTCTCTAATTCCATGGCATACTCTTATAACATTGAATAATATTCATCCTTGTTTACCAAATCCTTACATGTGGTTTATTTATTTGACAATATATAAATTAAAAGCATGCTGTCCATTTACACAATCTTAAACATACATTTATTGAAATTACCTCCTATCTCTTTACTCCTAAAAGTTTAAAGAAAAGTGTCTGGTTAAGTCTCCTTTGTTTATATGATAGCACATTTAAAGACCAGGTAAAATGCTTTTTTAAAAAGGTCATTAAATTCAAGTCATTAAAAATAACAATAAATAAAATGAAATCCATGTTTTAAATAACAAAACAGCAATAAAGGACAAAATAAAAATACTCAAACTACTGGGAGACAAATATGATACATATAAGAGGAACCAAAGAACCCTGGGGGGAAGTGTGCAGTTCTAGCATGTTAAGGGAAAAGGAGGACCTATTAGCCATACTGCCAATGAGTTGAATAATAGTTTCTTTCTGGGTTCATAACAGGACAGCTGTGCTGTGGCCTGAAAAAACTATTTATAGGCAGAAAAGTTGGGATATACATTTTTTTGAAGACTACAATCTGTCTTTTGCATGCTTCCCAATCAAAAACAGTGTTTTGCAAGTTCAAAAGAAGTAGCTTCAAAGGAGCTAGCTCCAAGTTCAGTTTACACACAATAAAATAAACTAGTTAATGTTCATAGTTCAGAATTTTTTATTTGAAACTAAAAAATAAACCAAGAAAACAGGAAGTTTGGAAGGACCTCATCACACAAGACCTGAACCAGAGTAGCAGCTAGCCAGTTTGTTCAAATAATGTTAGCTAACAAATGCTAATGAATGATTAAGGCTGTTGAACTCACCTTAATGTGTCATTTACTGTACAAACCCACTATGGCTAATAAAAAATTAAAGTGAACAAAACTGCCATAGTGCAGTGGTCCACTGGGAAGTAATAGGTTCACTTATTCAAGATTAATCAGTTATCAATGTGTAGGATGTCTTTATTAGCAATATTAAAAATTGAATGAATAAAGTCAATTCAGTTCATCATTAGCCCCAAAAATGAGCATGTTTAATGAATAGCACTCTTGTCTCACATTCAAGGACATCATTGATCACAAGTACTGTTTTTGACACTAAATCTACAAGCACTGGTTTAACTGCCTTTCATTTAACATGAAACATGTTATAAATAACATAAAAATAATAATTCTAACCACACGTGTTGTCAATGGTAATAAGCATCATCCAAATCAGTTTTATTTCCTGAGGTAAATGTCATTCAGAGCATTTGGCAAAAAAGAGCCTCATTGTCATTTGTTTGAAATCATCACTGGATCTGTTGAATAAATTTCATTAGCAGTCAACATTACAAATTTGTCTGCTTTGATGTCTAAATTATCAAATGTACATTTTCTATATCAAGGATTTATCTATACTCGCTGGAAGATTTGTCATTGTTAATGATTAAAAGAATTCTGCTTTCTAATGTGTTACACTTGGAACCTTTTAAGAGCCCCTGCAGGGCTACACAAACCCTGTGATAGATGGGACTGTATTTTCTAAGAGTGTACTTGACTGCTGAGTTGCCCAAGCCAGTTCTTAAGGATCTGTTTAACCCTACAACTATAGAGAGTAAAATAACAAATATACTGTAGCCTACGTTTAATATTTAATTCATTTTCTTAACTGATACCACTAATCAGGAAAGTATACACATTATAAAAAGTAGTGCTTCATTCAGTTTGAAAATTATGAATGTGGGGTTAATTCAGTCATAGCCATAGTTCTGATATACAACAATGTGTTTTCTTGTGCTACACATTTTTTTTCATTGTTGACGTGGGGACCACAACATGTTCTGTTTGCCACTTGAACTGGATGTGCACCCCTACTGCCTGATACATTGCTGGGTCCAGATCCTAAAACACCTCTCATGTGGTTGGTCTCTCTCTGCAGACCTACCCAAGACAACAAGCATCTGTTCTGTTGCTTTTCCTGCCTCTTTGTGTTAGAGTTATTTTCACCTATGAATCACCTTTTCTTTCTGCAGTGAATAATTGCATGTGGATATCCTAAAGACTTAACACTTCCTAAAACTACTGTTGCTGTCTCAAGATTCATATTCATAATTTATCAATTTCTTGTTTTATTTTTTATGCCCTCAATGCATTACTGTTTGCATTTTTCCAATGTATGATTATGAAATGAAAGTTTTTTCATTATTTTGTAACCGGGAGCATGAACCATTTCCATGACTTATCAAGGGACTTGGAATAAAATGCTTTATTAGGTCTATTTTCATCAATATTGTTTAGATGGCCAGAAACTACCCCAAGCGTGGGTTTCCTCCCACACTCCAAAGACCTGTAGATTAGGCTAATTGGTGTGAGTGTGTGATTATGTGTATGTGTGAGCCCTTCAATCGATTGGCACACTGTCCAGGGTGTACACCGCCTTGTACCCCAAGTCTCCTGGGATAGGCTCCAGGCCTCCCCACGACCCTGAATACAGGATAAAGCGGTATAGACGATGAGTGAGAGAGAGAGTGGCCAGAAACTACAGTAAAGATGCAATAAGATATTTCAAAGTTTAACACTGTGTGATTATTGAGCATCCATGTGCATGAAGTTTACTGACAGATCCAAATTGCGATTCACAGTTCATTGTCAAAATCAGTCAGTAGAAAAATACAAATCTTTATCCAACAATAATCCAAAGAACCAACAAAGATGCAGGCAAAAGTCAAATGAAATCAACCACAGTAGAGAGACCTAGTAACTCAACATAGAAGGTAGTTCACAACTTCACAAACAGTGTTGGTAAATCTTGTGCTTATGAAAATGGTGTATGTCATTTTGCACATACATATTTTCTCTGTGATACATTGTGTCTTGTATTAGACGTGTGTCATTACATCTCCTCTGTGTCTGTAGTGATGTAATCTTCTTAGATTATAATGTGCACACTATAAAATAAGTCCATTCAGTCAGATATATTGTATATAACTCTCTCTCTCTCTCTCTCTCACGCACACACACACATTAACAGAGGAAACTGCAGTACAATGATAACAGCTCTGAATACAATAGTACCCAACAACATCATGCCAACAAGCCAGGTTTAGCTCTGAGAAATCCCACTCACATACTGTACACACAACCTGACAGAAATACCAATAAATAAGAAGAGGAGAAGATTGTTTAGATGATGATGAGTCTGGCTGACATCAGATCTGTCTTGGTCCAGAAGCTGTCAGACCTGGGCATGTGGGACAGAGACTGCTTGGAGAAACCAGAAACCAGATCTTCCCGTGTTTCTGCAGGGTGATTTATTATTAAGTTTAATAAGAGTAGGGTCTGTAATTGTAATCTCGGTATCGATATACGTACATACACACACATATACTGTGTGTGTGTATATATATATATATATATACACACACACACACACACAGCACAGAGAGAGAGACAAAATACAGCCCAACCATATACAGAAAATTTAACACTACTAAGGCCAATTAAATCGTATAGCGCTGATACATCGTTTGGTGAGATCATAAGCAATTGGTAATGCTCCAGTTGCATTAAAATGTGTTTAAAATTTTTCGCTGAAATATTTAAGGATTTATTGGTAAAAGGACAATTTTCTATCATGAAACTGTGCTTATGCCTAACTTTTATATTAAATAAATTAATTGAGACTTGCAAAACTGTAATTGAATTAACTAGTTACTTAGTATGATTTATTTTGTAATCTCCTTTCAGTGCTTCATCCTGGGAAGACATTAAAAGATTTGTTATATTAAGTCATTGAACTACTGAACAATAAAATTGTCTCGTTCCATGAAATAGTAAAATCAAAAGTAATTAACTCAGGTAACAAAATTCCCTCTAGTAAAGCCTATACTGGGATCTGTTTAATATTGATAGCTGTTATTATTGTCCCAAAGAAAATGGCTTCCATTGCTTTTGTTAGTGAGGTTGTTAAAGTGTTAAAATACATCCTACTTTAGTACAAACTCATTGGCTATTTTAAGCAGTGGGCAGAACAAGAAGGTTAAATCTAACATGTCTGTAGTGGAGTGTGAAATCACCATATCAAGTCTTTTATGAAAGTGCAGTGATCTGGCGCAGATGTTTTATGTCTGGGGAGCGTGTTTCTAAATCTTAGCACAGGTCTAAAATGTCACCATGTTTATATGGTGTACATTTTGCCCCCAAGTCTGTCCTCCACCAGGGTTCCTAAAGGCCTGTGGACACAAAAGGTCAGAGCATTGAAAGAAAAAGGTCTCGCCACTAATTCTGGCATCATGCAAAGGTTAGCACACAAAATAGCCAACCATTCCTATAGACATTTTCAAATTCCTGGTCCTTTTGTACTGGACCAGATCTGCAGTAAATATAATAATATAATAATGTCTAAAATATAGCAAAAACCTGCTTAGTGGATATGGAATTAATTGTTTAGGCCAAATATGGGCAGTCATTATATTACGTCTATAAATATTATAAATATATTATGTGTGTGTGTGTGTGTGTGTGTGTGTGTGTGTGTGTGTATATACTGTATATACTGTATTGTAGAGAATCTGATTGGTTAGAAGGTGTTGTTTAGTATTGTATAACCACAATAGTTCTGACTGCATGGTAAATCACAAATCATAAAAAGGCACTATTTCTATGCCCTGCCATGTTTTATTTCTTATATTTGTATATATATTTTTACTATATTCTGAGTAGCTAACTTTTTGATGTAAACTTCTGAAGTGATGTACATTTTACAGCTGAGTGCAAAAGTTACCCTAAATGCAAAATGACATACAGTTTTTGTTGGGATCCACTGTTGCCCCTTCATTAATACATGTTACAGTGTATATGGAAAATGCATCATGTGCAAAAATACCTAGAATTTTTTTTAAAAAAGCAAATAGAAAACACCCTGTGTTTACCAGGAAGCAAGATTGTGTTTAATCCAGGAAGGCTTTGATCATGTGTACAACTCCTCCAACCTGGGTGTGAGAAAACTTTTAACTTTAGATGTTCAAAAGAAGAAAGATTCCAAGAGATACACCCAAATGTCCATAGAGGGTAATTACTGTTTATTCTGTATCCACACAACAGCAGCAACAGTGAGATATGGAAAACAGAAAATATGAAAAATTGCTAGTGTCGTTGCTAAATATGTAGCAGTTCAGATTAAAAGAAACTGTGCAATGTACAGTAGAACTGAAATATAATCAATGTGTTGATGCAGTGCCACAAAGTGCTTCCAAGTATAAAAGGTAAAGTTCAGGACAATGCAGAACTTTTTTAATGGAACTACAGATTTTGTTTATGTTAAAGTTCATGGTATGGGGGGGATTTGAAGAAAATATCTTTTGACTGTTTTAGGTTTGTTAACATACATATGACCACCGACGGATCAACTGAACAACACTGATGACTGATAACTATACACCAGCAAGGCTCGTCTGCACCCAAGTTTCACCAGCGAGGCCATAGGTCACCCAAACTAGTTCAATCCCAATGAAAAGCAAATGCAGCACAAATTGCTGAAATAGTCAATGCTGTTTGTGTCATTGCCACAATAGAAAGGTACCACAACAACCTCAGCGTGCAAAAAGCCTAACTCTGCTGACCCAGCCTCCATATTCCCCAGATCCCAATCCGGTAGAGTCCCCATAGGATGTGCAGGACAAACAAGTCCAATCAACAGCGGGCCCACCCCACAACCTACAGCACCCAAAGGATCCACTGCCAATGTGCAGGTGCCGGACACCACAGCAAACATCCATAGGTCTTGTGGGGTCATGCTCCGAGGGGCCTGAGAACAAGGTGAACCCAAAGGTCTGGGGTGCAGTCAACATTAAAGTTACACTCTAATGGTGTCAAGTGGGCTCAAGGTCATAGAGTAGCTCTGTGGAGGCCAATTAAGTTCTTCCACTCCAGGCTTCGGAAATCATGTCTTAATGGACTCATTCAGAATTATATTGTGGCTTGAGCAGCCTTGCTAATTTGATGTAGCTTACTATATAAGAGGAGACTTTATATACAATTCCAAGCTGAGGGAGCATTTGATTGAATTGTCCTAGTCATACAAACTCTAACAAGTTTTATGCCTATTACAAAAAAAATGGTTAGCAAGTAATTTCGGCTATAAGCTGACATCTTTGGGCCTCACAGATATTATTAAAAACTGAGTAGCATTTTTTTTTTTGCTCAATATGTTTACCCACAAGGTAATGGATGTACTAGCAAATTTTATTTTGCTGGGTTTAATCAATGTTTCCACATACTCCTTATTCTAACAGGCATGCCCGGTGCAATCAACGCATGCCAACATACCTAGAGTAAACATTTTACCATCAGCCAGATTACTCTTGCCCAAAAACACAAACCAAATGAAAAATTTGCTCTGCAAAAGGTGATAAGATGTAAGATCTTGTTTGCTTTCTTTCTGGCTGTTAAATGTATTTGACCACTGGGCAAATTTAAATTAAAAACCTAATAGCCTGGACATGATATCTGCTTGTCCATGCGTGTGCTTTGCCCATTGCAGTGCAAATATGTATGTGTGTGACAGTGTGTATGAGTGGGTCTTTGTAAGCACACCGCCATGTGATAGATATGTGAAAGCGCAACTACTGTACCTAATTCCAACTGTTGATAAACATCTGCATGAGTAACTGTGCAGATAAGAATCTGGATCTTGGTATATCAATGATTGCACTGTCTGTGCTTGATTTTCCATGATCCTGTTTCCTGTCTCTATCCCCATCCTCTGTCTGTCCTACCTACCTACACACTCATTCTTTGTCTGCCCTCGATGCCCAGCATGCTCCTGCAGTCTATCCATTTGACCCAAAAAAGTCCCCACCTCCCTTTTTCTCCATCTCAAAGAATGCCAGTGTCCCTATCCTCCCTCTGTCTGCATTCTCTCTCTCCCTCTCTCTCTCTTTCTGAGCTTGTGTGTGCCATGCTGGTTCTAGCATATCCGACAGTATGTCTGTGTGGCCACTACCATTTCATTAGGCCATGTATCATAAGGAGGCTTGCATGTGCGTTTGTGTGTGGGTGTGTGTGCGCTTAGGAATGTGGTGAACTTGGCATTTTGCAGCTAAAGGGCAACTTTTCACAGATGTGCCAGCACTGGAGGATGAGATCATTACTGGTGATGCCTACTCACTGCACCCAGCAACACGACTTTCACGCCCTCACTGTCTCTCTTTCTCTTCCTCACAGTTTCACTGTTGTCTGTTTGTTTTTCCACTAGATGGACTATACATGCCTAAAGATCTATCTCTAACTTCTGGCCGCTCACCCCATACAGTCAGGCAGTGGTTAGATAAGCACCAGATACCGTTAGCCCAGCCAACTTATTGTTAACCTGCAGGAGCCACTCAGTGGATAAGAATAAATTGAATTAGAGCAGGACGCAAAACTGAGATTAAAGCTTGGGTTAAAGCTACAATGACTGCAAGAACTGTTGTCCTTTTAAAACAAAGGAAAAGCAAATATAAGAAGCCGTGGACCTTCCACACGTCACTCTTGATGTTTTTGTCTACCTGCCAGTTATAACATTTAGTAGCTGTACAGAATGTAGTATTAAAAAAACAGCCTTTTGGGTTGTTCCCGTACTCATAAGCTATCGCATATGTTCCAAAAGTGATTTGCCACCATGTCCATGTTTATATGCAAAGATTTGCATAGGTTCTGAACTAAACTAAATACAGAGGTGTCAAGTAACGAAGTGCAAATACTTCGTTACCTTACTTAAGTAGAAATTTTGGGTATCTATACTTTACTGGAGTAATTATTTTTCAGCCGACT
>JAOVVA010000026.1:20967366-21002896 GCA_028565275.1 Leiocassis micropogon | reverse complement strand
GTGGCAAGGAAAAACTCCCTGAGATGGTAATAGGAAGAAACCTTGAGAGGAACCGGACTCAACAGGGAACCCATCCTTATTTGGGTGAAACAGAGAGCAGGAATTAATCTGTATTCATACTGTGTTAGTTGGCAGGCAGTTCAGTTTAACAGTTGATGTTAATTGATGTTAATATGGAGTCCAGGTAGTTAGTATGTCCTGTTTGTGAGAATTTTCTGTTTCTAGACTGATGATGGCTGACTTCATTGTATTTAGTATTTATTTTAAATCTGCCATACGGTCCTGCCTTTGTTCACTATCACCGGTACATAATTATACAGGGGACATTCAAGTCAAACCGAGACATGTGATGAAATTTTTTGTGAATGAAGACACTGCAAAGTACGGTGATGAGACTCTTGAAAATCAGTGGATAACCTTTCATCAGCTTGCAGTAAAGACCCATCTGTCTGTGGAAACTGTACACATAATAAATTGTGAAAACCACTTGCACATAGGAACTCGACTATGAGTTATCGCCATGTCCCCATACAGTTCTGACCTCGCTCTAAGCCATTTTAACATGTTTGGGCCATTAAATGAGTTTCTGAGAAGAGTTTCAGCCATAAAGCAAGTAGTCTGAAAAAATCTTTTTCATTGCATATTTCCAAATGTTATTTTCATTCAGTGTTTTATTTTTCTTTTTCTTTTAGAGCTGCCATAAGGTTATGGCTTTGTTCACTGAAATTGGTACATAATTGTATAAATGAGTAGGTGTACACACGTTCTTACTTAAGTGCCCAGTCAGTCCATATTTATAAGAACCTACATTACAGTATATTCCTGGTTGTCAGGTTCAGGTTTTGATCTGATATGAGGTAATTTTTTCCACATTTCCACAAAGTGGTCCACATTTCAGATTTCACTGGTGCCAGTAACGATCTGCATAGAGACCTAGAGCAGATAAATAATAATAGAGGGGATTAAATGTCAGAAGTATAGTATATTTTGAGATACCTTTGACAAATATTTGATACAGTTTTGTTTCCATAACTTTAACCAGATACAGATAGATTTTACAGTAACTGTGTATATATAAGAGCGGCATGGTGGTGTAGTGGTTAACACTGTGGAGGGTTTGAGTCTCACTTTTGGGTCTGTGTGAATGGAGCTTGCATGTTCTCCTCTTGATCGGCAGGTTTTTCCCCCACAGTCCAAACTGACTCTTTTCAGTTATGTAGCAACATTAAAATTCTTGCCACTTGCTGTTAGTTTCCGGTCATTGTATTTTTGGTCATTTCCACATGACTGCCAGACATGCCATTCTCCCTTCAGCAATCAGTGGCATACATTGCTTTTTGCACAAGCTCCTTTTGATATATCTCATCAAGAGTTCTTTGTAAAGCAAGAGGCATGGAGTCTCCTCCTTCATTCAAACTTGTTAAGAAATGTAATCACAAACTGTTGAAATTATGGTCTTAGGTAATTGCCCAAAACTGCTTCAAGTGGCGCCTTACAAAAGTCAACATCATATCAGCTTATGCGTGTAGCTGGTGCCTACAACATTGTTTCCCACACCGTAGAGCTATATACATTAATCAGCTTTAACATCAAGACCACTGACAAGTGAAGTGAATAGCATTGAATGTCTCATGACAATTAGTTTTTTTAGTTAGTTACATTGTAACACATACATTACAATGGCACTTGTCAAAGGGTGGGATAAATTAGGCAGCAAGTAAACAGTCAGTTCTTAAAGTTTCTTTGTTCAAAGCAAGAAAAATTGTGCCACATGACTGTATTTCTTTCCCTTCACTCCTTGTATTATTATCACCCTGTCCCTTTATCTAGTCAGTACCATGTGATCTCCTCCACAGAGCGTGTTCTACAGAACATGGGGCGGAGATACTGGTGAAGTGAAAGAGGAGAATGCAAAGAGAGACAGAAAGGGGGTAGGAGGGGGACACAGGGAAACAGCAGTTCAGCACAAGATGGCTACGGTTCCCTTCGGCATGAATCCTGGTAAGTTTTATCCTCCTCAATATGTGCGCATGTCTCACACACACCTGGCACTGCCTGTGTGCACTTCCTCTACCTCATGGGGTTGTCCGGCATGCTGTATCTCAGAGGAGGGATAACGTTTTGCTACAGTGAGGTTTTAGCATTGTAAAGGTTTTTTTTTTTTTTTTTTGTGCTGTATCCCACTGGGGGAAACTGACAACAAAAGGTTTCCTTTACAAAATGTGTTTTTAATAAAACACATTTAAAAATTTTAAAATCGTTAACCCTCTAAGAACTTTTGAGAAACCTTTTTCTGAGACTGTACTGTTGAATTAAAAAAAAAAAATCTAGATCAGTAGGTCTGATATGATATCTTTTCATTGTTCACTATAGGTCAACAACCCAAATGTCTGTACCGCACCAATTAATCAAATGCAGGGAAATTTACATATGTCTATGCTATACATATGTGTCAAAATATCATGAGCTACAGTGCCATGAAAAAGTATTTGCCCCCCTCCTGTTCTAAAAGATTCTAAAATTCTCAAACCAGCCCATCTGGCACAGAGAGCTTACTGAGATTGCATTATTTTAAGAAATGACAAATGGTAGTGATTTTTGCCTTAAAGTGGCTGTGCCAATGTTTAGTGTGAATACACAACAACATGTGCCCTGTTACCTGTTACTACTTGCCCCATTTGCTGATTTGCCTATTTTATGTGAAGCTAAAAAACCATCTGCTATTCTTGGAAAACTAACAAAAAAAATATATTAAATGCTGGAAGGGATTGTTATGGGGTTCTTGGAAATATGGAAATATGTGTACATCTGACCAAAACACCCACATGTGGGCTATCTCCAAACTGTTGGCACAAACACTCAGTTGTTTAGAATTATGTCTTTTTTTCAATATAGTGTACGAACTCTCACTCCTTTTTGTTGTTTCCTTTTCCCTTTCTTTCTTTAGAGTCACACAGTTTGCCAAAGAGACGTATGCTTTTGCTGGGATATTGCGGATCTGGCAAGACCGCATCCTGCATCACCATTACTAGCCAAAAGAAGGTACAGGATATGGCACATACAGAAGAGCCCGTTCTCTGCACAAAGACATTTGGAAGCAGGCTCATTAATGTGGTGGACACTCCTGGGTGGACTATAGATGATAGAGAAGCAGCAGAAGAAAAGCTGGACAGCCAGAACTCCACAGTGGCCCACATCAGGCACCTGTGTTATCCAGGCATCCATGCTGTGCTGCTGGTGGTGCCAATCGGACAGCCATTTACTGAACACCACAGGAAGGGCATGGTGGATCGTGTGGAAGCAGCTGGGACAGATGTATGGAAATTCTCTGTAGTATTATTCACCAGAGCAGACAGACTTTGGGGCAATGGTGTAGAAGAGTTTATCACAGAAGGAGGAAATGCACTTCAGAGACTGGTGGAAAAATGTGGGAACCGATACCATGCTCTGGACAACACTTGCAGTGACAACAGCACACAGGTTAATGAGCTTCTGCAAAAGGTTGAAGAGATGTTGCAGGAGAATGAAGGATCCTTCTTTGCAATGGATGAAATGATTGAGACACCTTCAAGAGAATGGATGTTGCAAGAAGAGGTGGGAGAGCGAATGATCACAGGTGATACAGAGGTGACATCGCCAATGTTTAGATCACCACCACGAGGTGAGACCTTCTCACAGCATGTGGATGTTGTCGCTAGTTGGTAAAAACGAAGGATTTATTATACATTATGTAATGTTTATTATTTATGCTGTTAGCCCAGTGCTGTGTCATTTTTTTCTCAATATCTGCCAATTCTCCCCTGCCACCCAGCTCCCCCCTTTCACTTGAGAGTTACTGGCTGCTAAGTGCTATTGGCCATTCTCCACCGACACTGCTTGACCAAAATAAGTTGCAAACTACTACTCCCTTTGACTGACTTCGCTTTGATTAAAAGGTGCAATGTATGCCTGTGTATGTGTAAAAATGGTTTCTTATGCTCCCAGAACCACTCTTTCATAGTTTGGGTCCTGGAATATGTCTGTACCATTAGGAAAGAAAAAATACATTGTAATAATCTGGTCATTCAGTATATTCAGGTTGTCAGCTAACTTAATTTTATCGCAACATAATGTTTCTGAGCCTAGATAAGACCAACCTCAGATCATAACACTGCCTCCAGAGGCTTGTACAGTGGGCACTATGCATCATAGGTGTATGTGCTTTCCTTCTTACCTTAATGCACCACAAATTGTTTTTCCCACAAAGTTCACCACTATCCTTCTTATTAATGTGCTATACAGTTCTTAACCCAATTCCAGTCATTTCAGTAATCTCCTTAGTTGATTTCTTTACTTGATGCAGACCAGTTGCAAAAGATTTTCTTTTCTGAAACACAATTATGTTAGCCCACATATACCCATGGTTGAGTCGTGTCATTGTGATTGACAGGAAAGTATACCAGTTCCCTTTGCTTCTAATCTGTGTGTTATCGTCAAGATCAGAATTTGGGATGACCTGACTTTTCTGCTCCACTCAGGAACACCTTCGTCTTAAGTTTTGTAGTAAATCTATGGGACTAATGTTGCTAACAAGAGCTGTGGCCATATTTTAAAGGTGGAATTGTATTAATGCTTATATTTGACTGACTGTTTTTGTGTTTTGTAAAAAAATTTTTTTTTTTTATTCCTTCTTTCTGTCCCTCTACCTCTTGTTCTCAGAGTTGCGCATGTTGTTAGTGGGATGGCAAGGTTCAGGCAAAAGTTCAGCAGGAAACATGATCTTGGGTGGACGCAAGTTTGAATCAGGTTGTCATACTGAAGTCTCTTTGCGCCATCAGGCTCATGTTAATGGACGTCGTGTGACGATAGTGGACACACCAGGCTGGGACTGGTTTTCTGTCCATCGCACACCTCGTCATGTCAAAAAAGAAATCAAACGAGGGGCAGGGCTGCTTCACCCTGGCCCACATGCACTCCTGCTGGTCATTCCGGTCATCTCCACTCTTACTTCAAGGAAGAGACGAGCCCTGGAGAGCCACCTGGAGATGTTTGGTGAGGATGCCTTGCTCCATACCATGGTATTGTTCTCTTGTGGTGATTGGCTGGGCTGCACACCGATTGAGGAGCAGCTCCAAAGGGATGGAGGGCAATTGCTGAGTCTGATGGAGCACTGCTTGAACTATTATCATGTTCTGGATAGCACAAATGCAAAGAGAGGTCAAGAACAGGTGGGTGAGCTTCTGCTAAAAGTGGAGGAAATGGTGGCACAGAATGAAGAACAGCCATTCTTACCTGTCAAATGTGAGTATGTTTGTTTTCTTGAATAATATATTTCTCGTAGTGTGAACGAGGGTTTAGTAGATAGGTACTGCACCAAAATGGCTTTGGCATGCCATCTTTCACTGCCCAATTTAAATTGGGAAATTTTAAACAATTTATAAAAATTGCTCGAAACAAATCTGATAGGTCAGAAGGTGTAAGTTTTTTTTTATTTGGTTTAGTTTATATTTTTATTGCCTTCACCGCCAACCTCCCATTTTTAGGGTCACCCCATTTGAATGAGTTACAATTTTATGTAACACATTATGTTTGGTATAATTTGTGATTTAAAATATGCTATTAAACCCGTTAATAGTAATGTATGTTTTGCTTTGCTACCACCTTCAGCTTAGTTTTTATGTGGCCAGTTGTACTAAATAATTTGTCAGGAACATTTTTGTAAGTCAAATTACAACCGTCATCCCTGTTTCTTTTTCTGCCTCAAGGTCATTAAATAGTCTAATAGTGGGGAATCTTGTCTAACCATGCAAGTAGCAGGAGAACAGAAGAAACTGCTATTTTTTCCCACCTTTTTATTTCACTATTATCTTTGACGCATTTCTGTTGCATAGAGTTTGATTTGTCTGCATACAGCTGTTAGCTGCATTTTATTCCCTATTTTGCAGTGCATGAAGAACAAGACGACGAAGCATCATGTGAGAAATGCATTCTGCAGTGAAAAAACAAATTTGCAGCCCTGTTACAACAAAACTTTATGTACTACACAGTGGTTCACTTTCATATTCAAGCTGGAGTTATTTTTCATCATGAATATGGTTAGCAGATTTGCTGCAATTACTCAAAAGTACACAAAAAATAATGTGAATGTAAAGACAGGGTAAATAAAATGGCCAAATGAAGCTACTTGAATTAAGATAAGTGAGGTATGCACAACATTTTTAAAGAATACTATCATTATTAATTATCCAAAATGCTTTATTTTTCTGTATCCTAAGTGTCTGTAATCATAAAACAAGATGCATGTTTGGGCAGTTTACTGACAACCTACATCATTACCATTGCTATACATTCTTAATAGAAAGGTCTTAATGTATTTTGTGACATAAATATTGCACTGTCTGCTAATTCAGTCTAAAGTGTTATTCACCTACAATAGTGTTAAAAGGATATTTTGGTGAAAAAAAATGCTCCTTTGACAACAAACAGTGGTGGCCAAAAGTAACTGAGCAAAAGTGAACCTCAGTGTTTTAAATTAATGACCAAGATATGAATAGTTTATTTTATGCAATGAAATTGATATTCAATAATCAATATTCACAGAACTTCTTTATTCTTCAAAACCTGCTGGATCCGGCTCTGCACAGAGTAAAAAAAAACAAAAAAAACACAAAACACTATAGTACTTACCTGCTCATGCATGGAAATTTGCCACAGAAATTCACAATTCACTTTTGCTATATATTTGCAGAGGTAACCAACCTGGCTTCATAAATGAAAGCTGATTCTAATGAGCACAACTCTTTAGCCAAATCAGCTAGAACTAACTATTGGCACAGGTTTGTGCACAGGGAGAACTAATACATGGCATATATTGTCTTAATACTTTGGTGACCACTGTACAGTAGCATTATACTCAATATCAGGGCATTGTGTGCCTCCCAGCAATCATAAATAAAGCACTTATTTTGTGTCATAGCTAATTAAATTTTGCTACTGCATATTTTGCACGTACAATTTTTGAAAGAAATAAAGCTCAACTTTTAAACAACTCAAATTCTATCCTTTGCGTTTTTTTACATAAATTTGGTATGGGACAGCACTGAGGCCTTGCACCTCCAGGGTCCGGGTTCAATTCCCACCTTGGGTCTCCGTGTGTGGAGTTTGTTTGCGCATGTTCTCCCGTGCCAGGAATCTGTAGCAAATAACACTGCTTGTAGCACAGCACTTTTGGCTGCTCTTATATGATTGAGACAAATGTAGCTTAGCTTACTATAACAGCAACTCTGATAGTAGTTCCAGCAGCAATGTTTATATTAAATCATTCTAATACATTTTTCAGCAGGTGTGGATGTCAAATCTACTTTAGATAGATTTCAGTTTAATGAATTAAAAATTAATTGTAATTATTGGACATTGTCAACACACTACCTTCCAAAAGTACATCATTGCCCCTTCTGTTTTTGCTGCACACAGACATTTTAAATTGAGATCAAAAGATGAATATGAAATAAATCAGAATTTCATCTTTCAGTTCCTGATACTTACGTCTTGGTGTTAAACAGTTCAGAACACTGTGCCTTTCATTTAGATCCAGTTGTTCTACCCATGATCTAGGATGCTAGGCATATTGGAACATGCCTAGCATCCAAACAAATCATGATCATGCCCCAAGTCTCCTGGGATAGGCTTCAGGCCCCCCGTGACCCTGTATACAGGATAAAGCAGTATAGAATGAGTGAGTAAGTCATTAACATTAATTTTACTTTTGATTTGATGAAAGGTTGAAAGTCATTTGTTCTTTGTTTAATTGTACCTTCTGACAAGAATTTGCTGCGAATTGGCCAGTTGGCCAGTTGTATATGATTGCCTGCTTGTGGTGGAGAGGCAATCCACAAGCAGGCAATCATATACAACTGGCCAATTGACAATTTTAATTTCAGCCATTATCCACTCGTGTAAACAAACAAAATTAATTATACACAAGCTCAAAACTTAGCATGGATAATGATGGGTTCAAGCAGGTGTACAATTATAAAAAAATTTCTTTCGCAGCAAATTCTTGTCAGAAGGTACAATTAAACAAAGAACAAATGACTTTCAACCTTTCATCAAATCAAAAGTAAAATTAATGTTAATGACTTACTCACTCATTCTATACTGCTTTATCCTGTATACAGGGTCACGGGGGGCCTGAAGCCTATCCCAGGAGACTTGGGGCATGAGTTACATCCTGGATAGTGTCCCAATCAATCGCAGGGCACATACTCATACACACCACGGGCAATTTGGGAATACCAGTTGGCCTAATCTGCATGTCAACCTACCAAGCATGGGGAGAACATGTAAACTTCATGCACATAGACCATGAGGCAGGAATAGAACCCAGACCATGGAGGGGCAAGGCAACAGTGCTAACCATTATGCCACCGTGCTGCCTAATGTTAATAAATTAAACAAAATTAATACCTCTTAAAATTTTATTTTCCATTTACAGCATATGTTACATTCACCTCATGTGCCACATTTTCATCATTAACCAAAGCTGTTAGTAACGCGGGCCAAGTTCCGCTTGGCACACACACAACTCAATTTTAGCGCAAAAGTGACCATCCATCCCACTGTGAGAAAAGGTGAAGCTTCTGGAGTCTCACAATTGTAGAAGGCAAGACAAAAGCAGGTAGTGGGGCTTATTTCCTTTTAAACAGCATTAGCCTGAATGCTGGAATGGAAACGTCTTGTACAGAGCAAAGGCAAATTTCTATATTGATGTATGCAGGTGTCAACAAGCCATCTATAGTGCAACTCAAATTTGAAGTTAGCTGTTAGACTAGACATTGAGAGTCGAGTCATTCTGCTATGTCTCAAAGAATTATGATATACAATGTAAGTGCAGATTTAGAATATTTTGGGAATAACTCGAAGCGTGGAGAAAAGAGGTTTGCAAAATGGATCAGAGATCAAGCCCATTTTACATGTCTGTAAAAAAAAATATATATACTTTGAACAAAATGGACCCATACCACCCTAGCACTCACTCAGGCAAAGGGGTGATGGGCCACAACTGCTATATTAAAACTAATTTATTAAAGCTAATTAGTTATTTGGCTTTTGCCATTCCATGTGTAAAGCCATGTGGCCCTGAGCTTCTCTGTCTTTTTTCCGGCTGGCTGTACTCATGGTCTGGCCCTGAAGTTGTCTTGCTCTGTCTGCCCACTGTCAGCCGGCGTCTCCCGCCAAGCTTGGGCTTCCTCCTGGTCACTGCTGTAGGCTGCTGTAATGCAAGTCCAGCACACTGAGCACCCCATCGCATCGTTTTAGCCTTTTTCTTCATTAGGAGACAGCTATAGCGACCAAACGCATGCATGGCTGACGCGAGCTTCACAGGGTTGTGCTGGACCCGCTCGATTCCCCTAATAAAGTCCTGTGTTGCAGACCACACACTCGGCTGCTTCTCAATGATATCACACAAATCAGATAGGCATGACTTCAGCTTGTCTGTGGGATTGTCTTCCTCTGAAACTGAAAATAAAAACACCTTGATTAATTAAACCTAAAACGTAAGCCATAACTGTCCAGGTACACTTGCTTAAATATCCGACCTTCTGTGGTAACAATCTCGTGTTCCATGATGCACGTTTGTCCGGTCGGATCAGCTGCTATCCAGGTTGTGGTTGGGTCTTGAGTGGGAAGAATGGAGGAGGATGGACTGGCTTCTCTGAGAGACTTAGAAACTTGATGGTACAGTCTGTTAAAAGGTAACATTAACACAGAATTAATTATCTCTAATTACCAAACATGTAATATTTTAGCTATAAAAAAATATATGTAAACAATTAAAGCCATAAAAGCAGCACACAGACCTGCATGTCACTATGAAACAACAAATGGCATAAGCAACTCCCAGCACTTTCAAACCTTAAGGAATTAGAGTGGAACCTCAGCATAGGAATGTCCTCTCTTACAAATTTTAGCCACAAGAACAGAAATTTTGCAAGAAATTTGCATCAGAATATGAAGCATTTTCAGCATATAAATGCAGGAACCGAATGCTGGCCAAGTTGCACTGAAGCAGATCTGCATTTACATTATTTCTTATGGGAAATTCATACTGCAACACAAACTCGCCTCCACAACGAATTAAACTCGTTTGCAGAGGTCCAGCTTTGCTATTCAGTCATTAATAAACCAGCATTCTTATGTAATCTATTCAGAAAAATATTGCTGGAAAAAGGGAGATGCAAGCTATTACCAGTTTTAAATATTTACCTGTAGCAGAACTGAATGTCGGGGCAGATGGAGCGGTCAGCCGATGCATATGCATAATGCTCTCCAAGTTCGAGCTGAAGGTCATATTTTAAAATGTCCAGGGCTGTGGATGGTGAATGACCTGCTTCAAATAGCTTCTTTAACTTCTGTATGGCTTCTGGTCCTACGTCCTTGTACCTCAATGCATCCGGTACGTGCAAGTTGTGATTGTGCTCATTGATGATGTGCACAAGTGTAGGAAAAGCTGGCATGTGAGGATCTGTGCTCCTATGAAGACATAAAATTATTAGGTGTACAGCAGCAGCAACAGTATTAATTGGGGGTTTAATGCTGTAATACGTACCGACACTGCCTTCCATTGCTTCCCGGTGGCCGATGGAGAGTTATGCTCATCTTCGCAGGGCAGTTTGTGTTTTTGGTCCGTCTTCCAGATGGTTCCATGGTGTTTCTTGGTTTTGTGTTGTGATGACATCTGTAGTCCACCTGAGTAACACATTTATAATATAAAAAAAAAAAATACAACATACAGTTAATGTAAAGATAAATACCCGTCACTGTTACAAGCTCACATTATGAAAATATTATGCCATTTTGTTAAACACAACACATTACATAGTATGACAATTTCATGTTATTTTGACTAGTCAGCAAATATAACACTCATATGACATAGGCTCCCAGGGAAAGCTGGGTGATATGGCCAAAATGCTAAATGTTTCTATATTGAATGTTAATTGCAAAACATTTTTAGGGTACATCATTCAAAATAATGCAGAATAAATAACATTTTTATAACTTTAAAAATACTATCAGAACATGTTACTCATCCACACAATATAGTAAACATTATACAAATCCAAAAGGAAGCTTATTTGTTACCTGTGCTCAGTGGAAACTCTTACTCATGAAACAGGCTGCAATCTGCCATCTTTAAGGGGGGAAAAAAGGAACAAGCCTATTTTTGTTCCCCCTTTTATGACCTTATTATAGGTTTATCATCTTTCAACAACAGAAGAACGGTGTTTCTTGCACATATTTAATGCACTCAAACACAATTTAGACCACATGTACTGTATATTTACAACTTACTATTTTTGTTTTTTATATAACAGCTAATTAGTTGCATTAAAGTATAGTATTTTGGCACTGGTGGGGAGTGAGCTGAGTGGTATAGTAAGCACAGTGTGACAGATTTTAGAAGTTTTCTACATTTTAAGTTTCACACTCATCTGAAAATAAACTTAATGTGTCATCATTCTCTACACAACACTCCACAACTGCAAAATAAAAACTGGTTTTTGGAGAGCTTTGTTAGTTTGTTAAACTACATAAGTATATGTAATATGAATTGCATAAGTGTTTATACTAATCACTTTGCACTTGGTTAAAGTTCCTTTGACAACAATGACATCCTTAAGTCTGCTCGTGAACAATGCTACAATCTTGCACAGCTTTTTTTGGAAGTTTCTACCATTTATCTTGGCAAAAATCATTCAATCTCAACCAGGTTGAATTGGCAGCGTCAGTGAACAACCATTTAAAGGTCTATCCAGAGACGCTCTATTGTCCAGGTTTAGTGAACATCCCCAAGTGGATGTACAAATCGGCATGCAGTCTGAATGGCACAGTCTAACCAGGCTGACTATTTCAGTAGTTTACATAGGAAATCAGAAACTAATTTCTAGAATTTGAATACCCTCAGCTTATTATAATTAAGAAAAACTACACCACAGTAATTATCCAGATGGCTTTGCAGGCCAGCACTACCCCTAGCATTTTACCAAACACACCTTAAAAATAACTCTTTGTCCCTTAGGTGGTCTGGTTCGATCAATCCTCCAGGTGATGGACGAGTCTTTCACCCACTGCTGCACATCTTCAACAGTAGATATGGCCATTCTCAGAGTGGCAGAAAAATCTATATGGTCCTGAGTCTGCCTTATGGTCTTGTAATCACAGATGTGATATTCATGATTATAGGGAAGCCATTCCTAAAAAAAAAATAATAATAATAATAATAAAAAAGAGACATAATTAGCTACAAAAATGTAACATGTAAGCTTGTGTTCAGTCAAACTTTCTCTACAATTTTACAAAAATAACATGTTAAATAAACGGGACTTACTTTTAATGCTGGGTACAGTGAGAGGTTAATCTCTGGATTTACGCAGTGAAAACGTTCCTTATTTGACATACGAGGTTTAAGTTTGCCTGAGGCAGGGTTTTGGCGTTCCAGCCTGTGAAGAAGACACATGAGATTTTAATCACAACTGTATACTCCTTGTCAAACAGTAACAGTTAATATGAACTGACCACTTCATGATCTTCCTTCTGATCAGAAAACACACCCGAATACAGCTTAGGGCTATGATTGAACAATGACTGCATTTCAATTTTGCAGGATTCCCACAGACAGATAAAAGTGAATAGCAATGAAAAAGGGCGTTTTCACATTAGGCACGATTGATTTGTACTGTGCCCAGGAACGACCGCTTCCCTTAAAAACGCTGCCAGCATTCACATTTTTGCTCTCCGTTATCGAGTTCAATTGTGTTTTTACACCCACACAGAAGGTGGCTGTATGCACCTACTTGATTTGTAAACCACATTGACACAAATTTTATTGTCATTGATATTTCTGAAGAACATACCACTCTTGCACGCGTTCCTACGTGGTATGTTTGTGCAAATCAAAAGATGAGATTGCCACATGCTGCTACACACATTTCTGAGGAGACAGACGGCACTGAGAACGTCACTTCTAAACAGCAATCTACTTCTGTTCTGTGGTAGAATTGGCTTCCATCTGATTCAATCCAAGTACATTGTATTGCTTTCGAAACCACCCTTTCCAGCAGACTTGTGCATGGAACGATTGTGTTCTTATCAAAATGTACCAGAATTGGGGGTCAAGTGTTCACAGAACTGATCCCGGGCCAAAAGGTAAAAATGCCAAGAGAATTACATTTAATTTTGACACAAGTTCAAAAACAATACCCCTTTTTTAATTACATAGTTATATCAGGGCAACACAGCGGGTTAGTGGTTAGCACTGTCGCCTTGCACCTCTAGGGTCCGATTCCCGCCACTGTGTGCATGCAGTTTGCATATTCTCCCCATGCTTGGTGGGTTTCCTCTGAGTGCTCCGATTTCCTTCCACAGTCCAAAGACATGCAGATTAGGCTAGCTGGGATTCCTAAATTGCCCGTACTGTGTAAAAGCGTGTATGTGAGTGCCCTGTCCAAAGTGTACCCTGCCTCATGCGGTACAGACGATGAGTAAGTACAATACAACAAAAGTTGTGTTTAATGCAATATTCCTCAGTAAGAAAATATGTATACTAAACCTTTTTAAAATAAATTTCTTAAAGAGAAATTTCTCCAGAAAATAGCTTTAAGATCTTGGGCATTGTGTTGGACGGGCATTTTGCAAATACTGGTCTACCGTAATGAGTTTAACACCATGGAAGCGGATACTGCAAAATCCATTATGAATGCTCCATGCTTGATTAGCAGTGATGCTTCTCATGCTGACCAGGTTGGACTGTCAAAAATCTGGTCAAGGGTCATGTTTACCAAGATCTTGCAAAGATTTGGCTAAAATTGTGTTATTTTACAGAAATATTCCTCTGCATTTTCAACCTCTCCCATGTTCCTTTCGGAAGGTTACATTGCACACTGTTTTGGAATGAAAAGACATCCCCAGCTACATGTTTGGAAACAGGCCATTTCTTGGATATATGGTGTTCACATAATGATCGGTTTTAGGTATATATTACTGAGTAAAGCATTTGATTAACAACCAATTTCTGTTTCAGAACCAATGCGGTTTGTTGTTTTCATTGTGGTCTAAATTCCAGGTAAAGGAAAGCATTAGGGTAATGAAAGTTCCAGCTAAGTGGACTGTTGAATCATTTGGCTATGCTGAAAGAAAGAAGTCCCCAGGTTTGAATACTTTTGGTACTCTGGCGATGGCGGCCATAAAGGCAAACACAAAGTGGTCAACTTTATATCACAATACAGTCTCTGAAAACCCATCCAGAAGTTTCTTTATCTGTTGTCATTTAAATATACCAATGTTAAGTTACATGAAAAAGCACAGACAGACATAATCATTTGTAAGTGTACATAAAGTCAAAAAAAAAAAAAAAAAGACTGATTCAGAACGGAAGCGCGGGTTCAAATCCGGCTAACTGAGCTAGCTTGCTAACCTGGTGACGTTACAAACAATTAACTTTGACAAGTGATTAATAAAATGTTACTTTGCACGTTCGTGATAAATGAGATAATTATAATATAAAAAGACTTATGAAAAAACATGTACGAGTTATTAAAAAACAGACAACAGAGACAGGCAAGTTAGCTAAACTGCTAGCTAACTAAGGCCTGCTACTCGGCTAAATAAAATAAACCTTAATAATGTAAAATATATATTTTTTTACTTTTTAAACCCAAAATAATACAGTAAACATCAAAGTATACGTACACCATCTTGCTTTGTATGTATAATGCGCTAGTGTTATCAGCTGTTGTCCTCAGCTCGAGTTGTGTTGTTTTTAGCTAAAGCTGTTAGCACTCAAACGGCCATTCCGCCTGGTTCCACACACAAACCTCACCGGCGTAACAAAAATAGCTGACGGGACGAAAGTACGCTAAATACGCATGCGCAAAGATTTTAGCACGATCACGTACGTACACGTTATCTCGGATAATCTCGCGATATACGTTATAATAGGGTAAAAAAATCATCTAGTGTGTGGAAAATTTATTCAGCACTTGATTACCTGAAGCAGTTAAACAAGAAAAGACTTCTAATACGTTTAGCTGAAGCTTAGTATTTTCTGAATACGAAACTTAAACAGTGCAGGGATCCTGACAGTTCAATTGGATCATAAATGAGAAGGTTTTAAAAAGTTTTAAGATTCACGCACCACAAATTAGATTGTTGTTGCTGTACGTCATTCATCAGACGCCTGAAAACCAGGCAGTAGAATTCACTATTGATGGTCTGGACCCTGGAAACAAATTCTCGATGCACAATGCAGCAAATGTTGAAACAGATGCACTTTGCCGAGCTGCGGACCTGCCTCACCTTTTTTGGTTGTGGAATGGCTCTTCCACTGTGAAGACTGTTGCTTCGTCTCAGGGTCATACCTGTACATTCAAGTTTTGTCACCAGTAATGATCCTTAACATGAAGGACAGGTCATCCACGGCATGCTGACGGAGTTCTTGGCACTTCAACGTGATGTTCCTTCTGCTCCTGAGTCAGCAGCCTAGGGTTGAACTTGGCAGCAACACGACCATGTGGCACGCACCAACAATGGCAACAATGTTGTGGATTGTCCCCTGATGAACATCATGCAAAAGCTGCTGAATGGGATTCAGAATTTTTTTAGGGGTGGAGCTCGTTAAAGTTCTTTCTGATCTCTCATTGTCTTCCAGTGATATTCTTCCGCTCTTGAAGGCCGCATACCACTCAAAACACCTCGAAGGACTCATTGCAACATCACTGTAAACTTGCTGAATCACGTTAAACGTCTCTGTGGCAGATTTGCCCAGATGCATGCAGAATGGTTGCTCTTTGTTCTAACTTGCTGTCCATGATGAAATTGTAGACGTGATGACACGCATGGTCAGAATAGCAACTGTTGCTCTCGATGTACACAGAACGATGTCTTTCGGCACACTGACTTATGAAAGTCGTTGATCTCTGTGACTGTGCATGCAGCCTTGTGCTGCCATCTGTTGGCGTATTACAAAACTAATCTCAAAACTTTTTGATATTACCTCATATACACTGCCTGGCTAAAAAAAAAGTCACTGTTTTAGGCTAAACTTTTTGCCATAGAATTACTGGAATCATCCATGCTAAGAATCATCCATAGCATTATTAAAACCTGGAAGGATAGTACTGAAATGTGTAGTGGCAGTAGAATTAAAACATATGTTTAATAGTGAAAGTAAAAGCATGTCCACATGTAGAACTAAATAAACAGCTGTGTGGTCACTAGAAAACCACATGTTAGTGAAGTTAATTGGGGGCAAAAAAAAGGTTCAACTTACTCATGAAGATTGATCTTATGAATACAGATTTATCCTATTCCTGAGTGATGTGCTCATCAGGGTAAGAAAGTAAGTGCATGAAGCAATGCACCCATCATGCATAGTGGCCAATGTGAGGCAGTGTTATGATCGGGTCAGTTGGTCACATCTAGGCTCATCAATGTTATGTGGCAATAAAAGTCAGTTGACTACCTGAATGTACTGAATGAACAGGTTATGCCATCAAAGAAGCTTTTTTCTTCTGTGAGACACTGGCATATTTCAGGCGTCAAATTGTGAAAAAAATAAGAAAATTGAGTTTTTGTCATCAATACAAAATTTTGGGCCAAAAATTAACTAAATACTGGATGGAAATACATTTTGTGGCATTGCATAAAGTTGTTGAAACACTGCCTCATATGTACGCATTTTTTTTACGTTATTTACCTTCTAGCCTTTGTCGTTGGTCTAGCAGTTGTTAAAGTGGGGCATACGTAAAAATTATATATACAACCATGCCCTCTTGTGGCCAGACTGTATTACTACCAACTACACTTGTTGGTTTTAGGATAAAAGAAATCACTAATACAGAGTCAGCCAAAAAAAAAAAAAATGTATATACACTTCAGGAAAAGAAAAACTTTTATAAATATTTGAATACTACATTTATTTCTGTACGTTATTTATATATATATAATATAGTAATATTATTAATATTATATTTATATATTGTACATCTTACAATTTTCTTTTCCTGAAGTGTATATCCTGTTGGTTCTAGGATAAAAGAAATTACTAATACAGAGTCATCCAAAAAATGGGAGAATGGGAAAATACAGAGAGAGAGAGAGAGAAAGAGAGAGAGAGATTACAAAGGAATAAAACATACTGGAAATTTTTTTGTATGTTTGTTTTTTAATTAAATATTATATTAAAACATTTTTCTTTGGATTATATTTATATTATTTTAAAATATGTAAATGCTCAAATCAAATAAAATCTTAGTTTGCTGTAAAAAGAATGTAAAGAATTCAATAAATTTTCATAGGATAGTTCAGTAAACAAATACAGTTTAAAACACAAAAAGATATTGAGCAAAGTGACAGGTAAATGTACAGGATAGGAAGAAATGTAACTCCAATCACAAGGCACTGAGGATATTACACCTGGACTTTTTACAAATCTTTAAAAATAAAAAAACAATATAAAAAAAAACAAGGAAAACACACATTATAGTCTACCTGAAATAAATGGAAGCAAATAGGGCTAATTACACCGTGCTACCTTCTTATTTTTCTTTCCATGTTTATGTGCACTGATTGAATTGCAAATACTCCACCTTGTATCATTAGTGACCAGAGGTCAAACATTCTGTCAAAAATCTGAGAATGAACTGAATTGTTAGCCCTTGTTCAGTAAACTCATAGCAATTTATTTCCAGCTGCTGGCTAGTACTGCAGGAATCTCAATACCACTGGAAAAAAGTAACCATCAAAGAATCAACAAGAGTAGAAAATTCAAACATATTGCTTTCAAGAATAAAACTGAATGCATATAAGTCATGACATACTCTAAAAACCACTTTGTCAGAAAGTAGCCAGCTTTCTTTGGTGGAACAGCTGAAGGTCAAAAACTGAACAGAACTAAATCTGAGGACCTTAGCACCAACAGACACATTTTCAGATGTGTGGATGCTGTATTGATGATTTATTTAAAAAAAATAATAAATAAACCTGTGCCAATTCTATTGGACTATTCAGAGCAACCAAATTTTATACACTTTGGACAAATGTAATCAAGACTACTTAATCTCACCCTCCTAAAACACAGTAACATGTTTTTTATTTTTTATTTAGTGGATGCCTTAATTAATCCAACATTCAAAATCTCTTAAAATAAATTTTTATTTGCATATACCCTTCAATTCCCTGTGCTCTGGTTCCCATTGCAAGTGTCTTGGTTGGGGAACAATTCCGGGTTTTCAGCTAATGTTGCCCGGATGCGCTTTTTCTCCTTGAAGCGCCCTGAGTTGGAGACTTTAACATGCCGTCCTTTTGTGGCTGTTTTGTCCACAATGCGTTCAAGGCGAGCGTTGAACTGACTGTCGTCAGGTGCCCCGTGCGTACTGCTCATCCCTGGTTGTGTCTCGGTATTATTACTGTACTCTGCAGGCACTTCATACAACTCCTTGGCCTCAGATTTCTTCTTGCGGAGGAAGGTCAGTTTCCACCACGCAGGGGCCGGCTCAGCCGTAGCCATGGCCAAGGAGAGATGAGCCCTGTAGGGGAAGAGTAGAATGTGGAAGAGTGAGGAGAGAGAGAAAGAGAGAGGGAGTCAGAGCTGTTTTTGTTTACCCTCCTGGACTGAAAGTGAAGGTTATGTAAAACTTGCTTTTAAAATCTTTTTTTTTTTCGATAATAAATTGTATGATGTGTAGTTTCCTTGCACAAAAAATGTCAATTAGAGGGAAGGCAGGAAAGTACTTCCACCTTTACAAGAAATCCAGCCTCCTTTTCTACAGGTGAACTGGTGTAACATGGCCAGGATTTGCATACTGGAGCATGATAGGTTCAGGTGTTTTATGATGCAAAAACAATTGCTCATTACATATCTGATATTACCTTGGATCTTGAGTGAGATTTTCAGCAGCACTAGCAGTGGTCCTAAATTGACCAACCTTGACATACATTCTCAATCACACAGTGAGCTCACAGATTATGAAATGAGATTGGATGTTGACATCCACTGAGTGATGTAGCATGAGCAGTACTTAATAAGATAAGAATGAGATGTGCTTCACATGATTTAGAAGAATCTCTCTGGTAATTGTTGTCAGATAGGGAGAGCGCATGCGAAGCGGGCAAATATTTAAAAACGACTGGAAAAAAATAACCAGGTCAGTAATAGCAGCAGTAATTTATAACAGCTTATATCAGCTCATGCAAGGTCGCTATAAGGAAACCGGGATGTGGTGCAAGGCTGTCATGTGTAAACCGAGATCTCAGAGGCTGACACTGATGTGGTTGAAGGTGCTGTTGAATTTTTCATTGCAATTCAACCGGTGCCATATGGCAGAGCTATGCTATCAGGAGATCTCCAGTTACAGGACTCAGATTTCATAGTTACATGGTAAAGCCAGGCGACATGCTAGCAGAGTGGTAAATGGATTGATGCAAGATAGGTTGTTGGGAGTATAGGTGCTTGATGACTTGTATTGTAACCTGTACAGTAAAGTGTGCTACTGTACTGTAATATGTACTACTGTAGCCTAGCACTTTAACCTGAGCATAGTGCCGTAGTTTTCTATATATTTGATTGTACACTAATTTCTGTCATGTCTGACCCTTAATAATGTTAACAAAATGATAAAACAGAGACTCAGTCCTGCTCATTTTCATATATCTGTAGCAAAGCTGGGAAACGATAGGCAGACAGAAACTGAACCAGTCCCGATGGGTTACTGAATATTGCTGAATACTGGGTGTATTTGTGATCTATTCTCTAACTCATCCTGCCCTTTGTAGTGGTTTCTTCTGCTTGCTTATTATGTGAATAGGTTTCCGAGAGCAGGGGCCAGGCTGGGTCAGTGGTTAATCGTGTTACTAGCAAAGAGAGCCTGTTGCCAGGGAGTTTGTTAGGGCTATAATAAAGGAACAGAAAAAAGCAAACACACCTTGTCTCTCGCACACATACACACAGAGATAAAGCTGCAGTATTGTACCTGTGTCTGTTCAAAGAAAAGGAGTGGACTTGCTATGGTTGGTTGCGCAGCAACAGAGTGGTGATTTCCATACTGTATGCTAATGTCCATGGTCTCTCTGGAGGATTGGACTTTTGGCCTTTCAGGTTTGGGAACAGACAGAAACCAAAGGTGGACCTCTTTCAACCCAGGAGCAAGTTGTTTTAGCTTTTATAATCTGATGGGTTTTTTTTTTCATGTTGTCTGTGTCATTATCTTATAAAAAAATCTCGAGAGTTTTTGCTGAGATTGTTTTCCCAGAGGGAATAAAGTGTCCGTGTGAATTTGTTTGCACATACAGTGTGTCTGTGAATCTTGGGTACTGGTGAATCAGTGGTGTTTATTATCCATTTCATAAGGTTGCATCATTCATATTTCACTTAGACATTTCAACATTTCCATACATTTTCATGATTCTTATCAGGTTTTCAGTTATTACTTCTTTCTTTTACATTAGCATGATTGGTTTAGTCAAAATATCCCTGAATTCTTCATTTTCTTTTAGATTATTTTTCTAGTTCTTAAATTATTCATTTCAGACAGTCTATCATGTCATAGTAGGCCAGTTTATTAAGGCTGCAGAGCTTCCTGTGGATGATGCTGATTTCAATAATAAAATATATACAGTATCTGGATTTTTATATATCAAGTTGACATTAGTGAATATGAATATGACATTATAATAAGATAACACTATCAATATTGAATATGCTATAGTTATGGGATTACATAGACATTGTATCCTGGTAAAAAAAAAACAAGATAATGTGATCCAAAAGGAAGGTATAAATAGGCTTTATCACAGATACTGTGATTTCCAAATTAAATGATATAATCCTGGCCTGAATTAACATAATGTGGAATATATCAGTTTACTGATTATTTAGACGTATGATAGAGAAACTACTGAATATAATGTTTCTAACAAGGCTCAAGGTTTTGTGGAATTAAGGAACAAAGGCCTACATAACGTACATTAGTTGATACAGTATACAGAAAACTCCCCATACACTACACCTGACTTGTTCCTAATCAAACCTCGAGGGTATGTTTTCCCAGTAAAATAAATGCTGACCTTGGATCAAATGGGGCCTTTAATACTAAATTAATGCAGGCATAAAGCCATGCTAGATCAGCAGTTCAGTTGTGCTGGTACAATATGTGCAGCACAAAAATTAAAAGTGAGGTTTTAGTGTCTGTAATACAATAATGTCTATGTTGCATGGACAGGTGTAACGATTACTGTTGCCTAATTCGGATTAAGAACTTGGAACGTGACAGTGAAACATGGGGAAATTGTGATTTCATTCAATTGTTCTGATAAAAGATTACGATAAGAGACAATTGCTTCCGTGCTCCAGTTTCGATGGCATTATTCCTTCTTATCACGCTTTCTGATCTAGCTAATCATGCAAATCCAATAAGAAACATGGCTGCTCAGCCATCTTTCCCTACTCTATAAACTTTACAGCATGTGCACCAAATGTAATGTATAACTACAATGTCTCTGTATTTCTAACATTGGGCTGTCATAAAAAACTTGTGTTTGATAATATAAAAAGTTCCTACTGGATGATAAAGTGCTTCTGTATTCAATAGTACAAGCCTTCCTTTCACTTCTGCCTGAGATTTAAAATGATATGAGAGCTGGATTCATGTTAGCTGGAAAGACATTAGTAGATTTAAAAATCCTCAACAAAAAGAACAAATCTAAATCTAGGTTCACTAAAGATGTTAAAGCTTTAGAAAAAAAGGCACTAAGTCTATAAACATATAGGCTTTGTTCTGTTCTCCTCTGCACTTCTTATCTCTGGAGAGATAAATGCACCTACTCTAAATATTTACTAAATGTGGGGCAGGAGAAAGAGATTGTGCTGAATTGAACTGAAAAGCTAGTGTTTAAAGGAGATCAAAAGGAGTCATCTTGACGAGTATAATGGCACAGAGGAGATTTACCTCTTATTTGAATATGAATCTCTGGCTAGGTTTTGGATGTGTATCAAACTCCAGGTTAAAGCTCAAGTTCAGAGTTTTTTTCCTGCAGAGAATCAGCGAACAGTTGTGTAATTTGATTCAAATCTAGAATTATCCTCATGACAGAGTTGAAGCAATTTACTTAGAATGTGGTTCATAACAAAGCAGATAACACATTATTAAGCTGAACATTTTAAAATAATATATATTTCAAAATGAGTATATCTAGCTTTGGATTTTATTTCCCATCCAAATCCACTGGGCAGGGTGTTGACAGGCCTGAACTGCCACACTGTTTGAGCTGTCATTTTTCACACACGCTGATCTGTTTTCATTATGTCATTCATTAACTCTAATGAATGACATCATTCTAATTAACTTTGAAAAGAAGTTCTGCTTGGTCACTATTTCGAGACATATTTTGTGGACCTGTAACAAGTATTTCATGAGGAATGGCTTCCAGTATTCTGTGCTGGTCAGTTCAAGTTAAAGACTTACTCTGGGTGGTTAATATGTGACTGAGGTGTCTTTTTGAGCAAAGGTCGTCAGAGGACGTCATTATATATTAGGCCTATAAATCAAGGTATATTAGTTTTAACTGAAAGAATATCATATTTAGAGCAAATACAAAAAGGACAGTGGAGTTAGTAATAATCTTGGGCTGTATGGGCTTCATGATGGATGCTTGCAGAAAGTTTCTCTCACCTGTGCGAGTGAAAAGTGCGTCACAGAGGCTGTAGTTGCTGTCTTCCCGCCAGAGGTTACTGGCCTTTGGTTTAGTCCTCTCGATGCTGTTTACAGTCCAAACTACTGAGTGAGATCATTGCCCTGTGTTGATGACCTAAAACCCTATTTTCCTCACCTTTTTCTGTTCCTATGTCTCCCTTATTCTTTATCAGGCTTCGTGTATACTTTTCGCTCTGACAACCAGGTGCAGCTTAACTAACAGGTGCACACTCCTCCCTGTACCGTGCACACGCACGCGCACACACACACACACACACACACACACGATCATAGACATTAACAGGCCCCTCCTCCTCCTCGTGCTTGAGTAAATAAGGTCATAGTGACAACAAATGAAGACAGAACTACACAAAAACTAAATGAGTCACATCTGTGCCAGTACACCGAGTATGTCAGTCCACTTGCACAAGGAGGTTTAATTTAATCAATTTAATTTATACCATATAAACTGGTGCAGGTTTGTGTTCAACAGTCCACATACTTATCCACATTGAATTAACATAGAACTATAATCACTAAATCAGTTCCATCTGTCCTTACGACCGCACTGATTATATTTTCCAAATCCAATAAGTCACCATATTTGATCAATCCTGCTGTTGGCTTTTATACAAAGAACTTAGGTCTCTCCAGCAGAGGGCAGTCTCTAATTCACACACCACCTGCTCAACACACAGAGATACAGCTTTCAGTGCTGGCACACATCTCTGGCATGAGTGCATATGGGGTAAAGTTGGTCAGTGACCAGTGACCCGGTTAGTACCTGTGGTCAAAGTGAAGTCATTAAGCAGTGGGTCGTTTTTGTTGTAGTCAGCTTTGGCCAACAGACCCTCAAGCTCACACAGCGCCCATATGCAAACTGCTGCGTGATTAATTTTAATGCTAAGCAGTAGTCTGAGACATCACTTTTAAAAGAAAGCTCTAATACTGTAAGCAAAAAAAGAACTCATTTAAAAGTAAGGGAGGGCCTCCAAATAACTGTTAATGGGAGTACGTGAGTATCTTGATACCAAATCAGATCAGTTTTACAATTTAGAAAAAGCAGTGGTAAGGAAATTTGTAATGATACCAGAACTATTCATTGCTGATAGACAAAAACTAAAATTATTCAAACTGCTACCTATGGAATTTGGCTTAGTATTATCCTTATCACAGGTTTGGGCTGCGAAATGTTTTGCTTTCAAAACTAATTTATTTTAAAGATTTCATTCCGTTATTCAAAAGAACAATACTATTTAGCCTGTAATTGTATGCCACAGCAGATAAAATAAAAATTGATTTATAAATTATGCACAGTGAAAAGCAATATCTTTACATCTTTGTACAGGGTCACAGTGGTCTGCAGCCTATTCCTGGAGACTTGGGGCATGAGGCTGGGTACATCCTTGACAGGGTGCCAATCTATCACAGGACACACATACATGTGTTACAATGAATCTTATTCATTTAATTATTCAACAAGCACAGAGGAAATAAAATTCTATATAAAGTAGTCAGATCATGGCTAATGTGAAAATTTACAAATAAGAAAATGTAGTTAAATACTGTATATTTAACAGGATGTGCTTTTTTTATATAGTACATTACTTTCCCTCTCTGATGCTTAAGCATGGTTTCACACTTTTAAAACAATCCATAACAATTCACATATTGTTTGTACCTCTCCCTAACCCATACAACAGCAGTTACATGAAATAAAACAAAACTTTACCACTTTGCAATTGTTAGTTTGTACATTTCTTTTTCTAAGATCAGAATAGATGCTGAGAAATGGAAGCTCAGTGGTAGTATGGTAGTAATTCAGTGCTGTGCTACTTCAAATCCCAAAGAAGCTGCAAAGCCACATTTGGCAATGAATCCACTAGACACTTGAATCAAATTCTGGATTACTTGGAAATTACTTTGGATATGCCAAATGAATAAGTGCAATGACAAACTAAGTCTAAAATGTTTCATCATCTCTCTGGCTGATTTGCACAGCCAGTCACAGCCTGAAGGCAGCTTGGCCACTAAGGCCTGTCAATCGGCTTCTGGCCAGGAAAAGAATAAGGTGGGGAAATGTGGCCTATAAAAGGCAACTTTTTTATCTGCTCAGACATCTGTCTTTTCCAAGTTGTTAATCTTGTTTTGGTATATTACTCCATTTGCAAATGAAATGAGAAATGATGTAGCTTTTCAGCACCATTAGCACTGAAAAGATCAGTACAGGCATTGTCAGTGTGTGTATGCCACCTTGTGGCCACACCGAGCTGTACACCATAGAGAAGTTTCCCTTCTCTGAGGTGAAAGATAAGCGGATCTTGGCATGATGTTCTCTTTAGCCACAAGGTGGCATTTTTGTCTACTAACAGAAAGTTTAATTCTTGGGGGTAAAAATGTAAGATACTGAATGTAGATGATTTAAAGGGAAGAAGATACTGTGCCAGTTTTTAATTTCTTCTTCTTCTTTCTCTAAACTCATGTTCTCTCTACACAATTCTTCTCACAAACTCCTCTCACACACAAACACAATCTATGATCTCAGTAGGTACTTGTTATTGAACATGGCAGAGGAGGGACTGACAGTGGTGGTGTCCATCAATCACCACTTCTCCTTGTCAAACACTCACCTATCCCCCATCACCTCTCTTTTCTCCATCTCCTTCAAAAATGGAAAAGAATAGAATCTTGCATGCATGTCCTTCACCATGATATCATATAGCCAAACCAAAGAAAGTGGAGAACCTACCATTTTCCACTCCGTGAGGCTCTGCTTCAAACCTCTCACCACTTATGTTTGCTCGGGTCAATTTGTCAAACTGAAACCCAATACATCTCTTTTCAGGCCTTTGGCCAAGGTGGACAGAATTCTCTCTGCTTCAATTCATAGCACTGAGCATACACTGACAGGGAGAATAAACAAGATAAACGATTAATGTACAAGTAATATTTAGTTTAATTATTAATATTAATATAATGATTAGTTGTCCTGTTTTGTGTGACTTAAAATACTATGTCTGGGATTTAGAAGCTTCATAAAATTGTCTAGTATTTTGCTTTGAGCAGCTGAAAGAAAGTTTTATTTTGCTTTCCTTACTAAGTAGGCTCTGGAAATAAAAGAACAAACTTTCAAAACAAAAAGAAAACGAATTTTCCCTAAGATGCAGCAAGAAAGTAGCCATAAAGTATTTTTAATGGTAAAACAAGGACCTTAAATATAATTTTAATGCAATAATTCTAGTAAGTGCATAGTGTAGTAAAGGCAGGAATATTATTTTTCTTTACCAATTACATCAGTCAATAAGGTTATGTTATCTTATGTTCACTTTCACTGAAAGAACCAATTCCTTTATTTACCAAATCAAATATATATTTGTGTGTCCAGAGCCACACCTGTTTCCTTACATCTCTGTATGCTATATATCTCTATTTCACAATTTTTCAGTTATATGCAAAGGCATGAAGAATATCTACAGCACTCACATACTCCACAAGAGTGAATGATAAAGGTTGCCCTAATAGATGCTGAATATTCATTTAAGCTGTTTCAAAATGTGTACTTAAATGTATTACTTGTTTATACTACTTAAAAAGTTAATACAAATAACATTGCAAATGCAATATATAAGTGTTTTCTGTTGTTAGCTGGCTACTTTAATCAACATTTACTTATAGTGTATATTTTTTATTTAAATGGAAGTCTATTAATAGATATTTAATGCACAATTTTGTCTGGTTTATCTTAGCTAAGTTGGTTGTCTGTCAAAGCCTATACCAAGAGCTCGTTATTATTAGCTTTATATTATTAACCAATTATTTTATTAGCCTTTAGCTTACTTTTTTACTTTTTGTAAAATATTTTGGGAAGGTTCCTACCCTATCTTCAATTGTATTTTAAGATTTTTAGAAGTACATAGAAAGGTGCATGTATTGCGCATTTAAAAGCTTTAATATACAAACTGATTAAGGTCTGTGATTTATTTGAAAATGTATTAGGTCCATAGTGCTTATTATTATTATTATTATTATTATTATT
Source organism: Leiocassis micropogon (assembly GCA_028565275.1). NCBI lineage: Eukaryota > Metazoa > Chordata > Actinopteri > Siluriformes > Bagridae > Leiocassis > Leiocassis micropogon. The sequence goes on along the minus strand of JAOVVA010000026.1, from coordinate 20,976,133 downwards.
ATTATATCTAACTGTTTTGGAGTTATTGAAGTTTACTCGTTGAATTCAATTGAACTCAAAAACTCAAATATTTTATTAACAATAACAGATGAACAATAAAGATAACATTAATTTACAGTAGTGGATTAGAATTGGCTGTAACTTCCTTTGTTCTAACTTAATGTAAAACACAATGTATTGGCTATGCTTCATGAACCCCTGGAAGTGCATGGACCACAGTTTGAGAACACTGCTTTAAATCTTTTAAAGGTAACACTACAGCTACACTGCAGGTGAAAAATAAATACAGAGGGGCCCAACAAAATGTATACATACTTCAACATGAAAAATATATATGGCTCTCTTTTGATAGTCACATGATGCACAAAAGTATTTAGCCAACCCTGTTAATTATTTAATTCAGGTGTTTTAATCAGGCCCCTTATCCCCAGTGAAGGGCAATATTTGCTTCAGCATACCAAGACATCTTGGACAATGCTATGCTTCCAACTTTATGGCAACAGTTTGGGGAAGGCCCCCCAAAAAACTGTGCACAAACAAGCACTATAAAGAAATTATTTTAGGTGTGAAAGAACTTGACTGGCCCGCACAGAGCCCTGACCCCAACCCTATCGAGGACCTTTGGGATGAACTGGAACGGAGACTGTGAGCCAGGCCTTCTCGTCCAACATCAGTGCCTAACCTCATAAATACTCTACAGAATGAGTGAGAATGAATTCCCACAAAATCACTCCAAAATCTTGTGGACAGCCTTCCAAGAAGAGTGAAAGCTGTTATAGCTGCAAAAGGTGACTAACTCCATATTGAAGTATATGTATTTGGATACAATGTTATTGTACTCTTGGCCAAATACTTTTGTCCATTTAACGTAGCATCAAGGATGGTATGAATACTGACATCGTTAGAGGAAACATAATACTACACATTGCTGTCATAATTCAATTTGAGTATTAAAAAAGGGCGTAGATAACAACTGTTGAATTGTGCATACATTTTTGGGCCCCTCTGTATTTATAGGTACAAACGATAAGAGTACCACTATGTTAACAAAGAAAGGTACGGTTTGTTTTAGTGAGTAGACTAGTTGATTATATACTGTAGTACGTAGTAGTTTATGTAGTGTGGGTGTAAACGCTTAAGCAGAAATGACCAAAGGGATAGCGAGTACGCTAATTAGAGTTACAGCTTTGCCTGGTTATTTATTGTCCTGAAGTTTGGGGTTGTTTAGAGGAACTTGCTAAATCTCTCGGACCGCACCTCAGGCTCATTTCACCAGATCTGCCGCCTCGAAAAGGGTTAAAGCCGAGCGGCAGCCATCACTTTAATCATAATCAACGCGCCTAAAGAGGAGTAATGGACGGCGCGCGCTCTGCTCCGCCCCAGATTAGAGCCTAATTTGCATAACGCCTTTCTTCACGCGCTTCTCCCCGGACTCAGGCAGGCGTGGCCTGCGGGCCGCCGTGACTAATGGCCGCTCGCGCTGCGCTCAGTCCGCGCGCCACACGGCCCGGCGCGAGAGGCACTGATTGATGGCCTGATGGGGGAAATAGTGCAGAACTTTTTTTTTTTTAAATAGGAGTGCAAGAGGTGTTTAAAAACCTGCGTAATGGAGAAATATGAAGCCGTAAAGGAACGGCGGAGGAGGAGAGGGCAAGCAAGAGACAAGCGCGCGTGTGTGTGTGTGTGTCACATTTATATACCTCATTTTTATAAAGTTTTGTCCTTTTAGGGACATTTGGCTGCCCTCACAAGGTTGAAAACTTAAGGTTTTATTATTCTTTTTAAATATTGTATATATTTTTTTTTACTAAGGTTAAGTTCAGGGTTACATTTAGGTGTAAGCTGGGCATTAATTTGACTCTAAATGGTACCTTTTCCCCCCTGACGTGTTAGGCTGTAACATTAGTAACTTTTATATTGTAGACGTAATATGGCGTGACATGGATATAATAAGTTGTAAATGGTTACTAAAATGGTAAATGGTACTAAATATACAAAATAACTATGTTTTAGGGTACCACCCCAATGAAAAGGGAAAAATAAAGTTTATTTAATTATATCAATGGGTGGTCCTGATGAGGACAGTAAGACAGACAAGTGTGTGTATATATGTGTGTATATAATATATATCTACTGTGTGTATATATGTGTATGTGTACATTGTGAAAGGGAGAAAGTAGGCACTGGGGAGTGGATTTGGAGTTAACTACTCTCCTACCTTCTGCATGAGATGCCACGCTTCCTTCTCAACTGAAGCTGCACTTTCACACCAATCCATCAAGCTTCATCATTCTCATTGTCATCATCATTATCATTGTCATTTGTTTTACCACAGGCAACTGTAGGTTTTAATGTTCATAGATGAATCCACCGGAGCTATTTGGCATTCCGAGCAGATCAGTACAGCCTTCCACATTATTCGAGAAATGAACGTCTAGCTTTACAGTGTGACTTAATCAGTCCTCAGGGGTTCATATGACAAGACAGGGTTGTGTTGCTGAATGAGCCGCAGTCCGTATGGGCCTGCGTATTTGCCCCTGCAGTTGCAAGCTGTGATCCTTTCTGTAAGACTTGGTCAGCAATGCTGATATATTCATCACTGAAATATGCACACCAATTTATTTCAGAGTGGAACCAGACAGAGGAGCATAGAAAAGAAGGATGCCAATATGTACTCAGTCAAATTCTGGTTAATGTGATTTCTGTATCCATTTTTATGAGACTTTAATTTTCATGCTCATATAAAGTCTATTTCAAGCAATTTGAAAGCAATTTAAGGGCAAAATAATCGACTGAGAAAAAAATTCACCATTACCGCACGGCTTTTATAATATCATTGACATTTAACATAAACATACCCTGTATACTGCGGTCACTCCCACATGCACGTGCCTGCACCCCCGCTTTCTTCGCCCACATCCACTTATGCCACAAGCACAGTGTCCATGTACTGTATGTCCCTCGAGTGCACTTGAGTGTGTTTGTATGCAGATGAGTGTGTAATAAGGCGGAATAATGAATTCATTACATGCTATCTGACACCATTACCATAATAATGCCAAACACATACATCAGCGTGCCTTCAGCTGCACACCCCACTTCGCTTAGCTGGACACATGAATCATGTGACACACCAGACCAGAACAAAACTGAGAGAAATAGGCGTACCTCATCTTACACTTTTGGGTGTAATGGAGAGAGGTCTGTGTAAGGCACTTTCATTCAGTACATTGTCACTGATTTTCATGTGAATATTGAATATCTTTGCATTTATATGTAGCCTACAATATTTGGCAGATGCAGTTTTCTATAATGACAAACAAAAGTAATAACTACATATGATGAGTATAATGAGCAACAAAAATGGTACAAGGGCTTCATTTAAGAGCTTAGTGAAGAGGCATGTGTTCCTGTTGTTTGATTATTTACGATAACAAACCCTTTGAAAGACGAATATCATCTAGTGATGAACCACAATTGGATAACAACAGTGTGGACCACACACCTCCAAAAAGAGAGCCATACTGCACAAGCCTCAGCAGTAACGTTCATACATGAGATGGATAGGAGACATTAGGAGGAGGAATGGTGTAGATATTTCGTTGCCCCTCATTTTTCGTCAGTGCTGTTTAATAACTTGGTCACAGACTGACAGGGTTAACATCCTATCTGCGGTAGGCCTATCTCAAGTAAGTGGCCAAGATCTATTACAGCTATGAAAACACAGTATCACTCATTTATATTAAAACCCGATGTCATCGGCTGCTGAACAATGCGTAGGCTAATGCCTAATCACCTTGCCATATTGGTAGGATGTGCTCTTGCAAGGGAAGAAAAAAAGCAATGATGCAAATGCACTACATTTTGAATACAATCATTTCAATTTAGACAGCTAAGAGATGAACTAAGAGTGCAGTTGCTTGTTTAGGATTCACAAAGTGCTTCAGGGTAAGAAATTTGGATTAATAAAGTGAAATAAATGAGAATGACGAATGATGTTTGTCTGCATTCTGTGTATGTGTCATGCAAATGTTTTCAGAACCGTCTAGGAGAATTGATTTGCTTTAAAAAGACCACAGATAGACTAGACTAATTTGGGGATGTGATGGATGTCAGAAATAATGTTTGTAATGTAACCACACACCACAAATGATTCTTTGGTGGCTAACAGTAGAAGGCTCGTCATATATAACATTTACACTTTTTAGGCTCTTCACAGGTTATATTTAACTTTTAGCATGAAGTTTATGTGTTTTACTTTTTCATGATTGTTTGTCATAACATAATGCATATGTTTTGTCCAGGTAGTCACATATTGCTCAGATAATCACATCTGAAAAATATTTGTGAAATGTATGTGGGTTTTTTGAATGTCAGTAGAAGTGGGATTTATAGTGACTGGAGATCTGAAATCTCTTGGCCGTGGCTGGGAACTCAAGTCAAGTGATACACTAACAGCTGTCTTCATTAATATGACTAATTAAAATGCAACATCCCTTATGGCTTGGTTACGAGATGTGATTGAATATGACAGTGATCAAGTTGTCAACAAAAGATTTCTTTTCTTTTTTTTTTCCAGTCATGCACCTATACACACCATCACACAGACGTCTGGTCTGTATTCTGTCACACACATACAGACTCACCTCATGGAAACGACTTCAGCCCAACTTACATCCTGTCTCCAATCATCCTGCAAGGAGTCATGTTTCTGCTTCCAGTTAACAGAACCCTGCCAATCAATGATGTTTAAATCCAACTGTGAGTTTGTGTGGGTGTCGGTGTGTGTGTTTTTTAAGGAAGTGAGAGACATAGCACACATGGCCTGCTGACCTGGGACTTCCATTTATTACAAACGTGAAGTCAAATTGACCGTCATAAAGGCTGTGTGAAAGTACGGGCCAGAGACCAGCCAACTACTGACACTGCACAGAGCAGAAAGTGTGTGTGTGTGTGTGATTCATAGAGGACAAATAAACTCCTGACAGATCGAGTTGGTCAGCCAGGACAGGAACCTGGGCTTTCCTCAATCATGAGCATGCACTTTTTTATTTGTCTGTTTCTGGTCAAACTATGAGCCAAAAAACATCCTATTAATCATTATTATGATGTGTTTTAACTATTGCTTGAGCTTATATTGTCATGCTTAATAATATTTAAAGAGTTACAGCAAAGCAGTATTCCTTTGTCCATACTGTTTGCCTAGACTCTTTTAGTATATGGCTTAACAACCACTTGACTAGCCTTTCTCCAAGTCCCTCCCACTTGATCACCATAGGGGTGATCCAGCTTTCAAGCCCAACACATTATCTGTGGTTATTTTTTAACAACATTTTTTTATAATTGTATTTGTAGCATCATAATTTCTCAGCAGTTTCCTTATGGGAAAAGGATGAAGGTTTAGGCTACACCCTGTTTAACAAGTGTTTCATGTACAATCATAGGTCTCAACTTTGTCCTGGAGGACCCACTGCACTGCACATTTTAGTGTTTTCTTAGATCCAAGCACACCTGATTTAACTAATGTGCAGATTTCAGAAATGAAGTGTGATAGAGCAGGGAAAGCACTAAAATATGCAGGACAGGGGCGCCTCTCGTAGCAGTGTTGAGAATTGTTGGTATACAGTGTGTTCTAAAAGTATTTTTAGCAAAATACCTTTCATTATTTTTACATTTAGTTTATATTACGAATATATGTGAGCCATCACATAAAGTCAAGTATTTATGGTGGGTGGCTTGAGTTATGGATATTTTCAGGTTCCTGGTTGATTAAACTCCATTTCAATATCAAGCCTATTACTGTATCATGTCAGGTTGGAGATATGGCCAGTGTGAGTTTGTTTATTAGGAGGGCCTCAGAAAAAAACACTATATACAGTATATCCTATTTTTAGAATATTTAAATGAGAATTCCCTGACATAGTAAGAAGGATGGAAAACTCAGCATCATTTTGACACCAGGATTTCCCTGCTCCCCCAGTGTGGGTTTATCGTGAGAAAATGCATTTATTTCAATCACAACTGGAGTAACCAGCTTGCATAGTGTTCATTAAAGTACTTTAAAACAATGTGTAGGATTAAAACTTTCTCAATTTAGTTGATGGATTTGGAAAATAAGGAATTTATCAACCAATTTCAAATATATTTTTCAGATATCCTTTAAGAATGCTTTTGACAAAAGTAGAGCACAAAGGAATAGGACACATGCTATGTATATGGAATTATACGGTAGGTTAATGCCTGCTATGTATGAACACTTTTGGGGCAATGTGTAGATTATGCAGGGAAGGTTAATATATAAGAAATAAAACATGTTGGGATAATAATCCATTCCATCCTGGATAGAAAAAAGTCATGTTACTGCAAAATGGCAACAAAAGAAAAAGACTTTCTTGTGTCCAGAAGACTTTCTCCAGACTCCTTTTATATATATCTTCTTCCAGAAAACTTCATCATTCATATCAATTATACATAAAATTCTGTTTTTTTCCCTTTTGTATTATAGAGATTCACCATACAACATACAGTCCACCATACAAGTCCATGTTAATAAGTTGATACTATACATAAATGATAACCTATTAAAATAAGCATTTTAATATCAACCCCGTCTTTTAAATTGTAGTTAATTGTGCAGTTGACTACTGTTATAAAAAAAATGACTAACACCCTCTGACAAATCTGATTCAAGAATTTAATATGTGTGAGATACATAATTATATCTATTTAAAGATAACATTCAACTAGCGGTCTTGTTATGTTTTCTGTGTCAGCTAGTGAATAATGCTTAGCCTCACTGTTCTTAGTTTCCCAGTAGTCATTTCAGTAACTTATTTCAGCTGTACATGCTTCTCAATTTTTCAGTGAGATAGGAAGACTTAAACTACACATGCTGGCTAGGTAATTTCTTAAATATCTTAGAAGAACCATTAGTTTTGTATTTTATGTTCCACTTTCAGCACTGAAATCTCTCTTCCTGTGTCATGTCTCCCCTCCTGTATTAAACTGGTAGTTAATTTATTAAAAATATAAAATGCCACACATGAGGTAGAAACAAAAAAGTTGCACTCATACTTAGTTTAAAATTCAAAGCTAAGTTTGGTTAGCTGCTGTTTAGTAGAGGGTTAACAGCAGAATGCACCACTAACATATACTTTACCTAGCCGTTAGCCACAAAGTTAGTAATGAATAAAAGTGACATTGCCTTTTTTTTTTTTAACTAGAGTCATCTATTTCCTTAATTATCATCAATGAATTCAAATCACTGCAATCCTGAATACAGGATTAAGCAGTAATGACGATGAGTGAGTGAGTGAGAGTATTCAAATCAGTCATTTTACTGCAGTGTAACTTCAGAAATGACAGCAAGTTAAAGCAAAGTTCTCTTTGCTTTCCCTTCAATTTTCTGGGGCACAAAAATGATAATGTTTTATAAAGTTACAACTACAAGAAACTAATACAATGGATTTTTCACGCAACATCTAAAACAAGGCAGAAATGAAAACCCCAGGCATGACTTAACATTTATTCTGAGTCTTTAGTGGATAATAGCTTTTAGCCTGGGGAGAAAGTTCATACTGGCATCCTTCATCATGGGCACTTTTCTAGAAGAATTTAAATACAATGGGGGGAAAAAAAGAATTTTAAAAACTCACGTTTTCTGTTAACAAAGTGTACACCACAGAACAGGCAGCTAGTTGTTTACTGAGATAGCCACCATTGTAGCATGCTAGTTATAAGCAAAACTAAACTGCCATCTAAAAATGCTTGGTGTAAAACCAGTTGATATTATCTTTTAACCATTTAATACTGCAGTGAATTGAGTTATATGAAGGCATAGCTCAAAATGTCTCCCATCTCATACATAAACTCAGTTAACATAGACCTGTTTAATACGGGAAATCTTCATGATTTTGATAGGCATGCAGAAATTTTCAACAAAACTTAATCTTATAGAACCTACTTAGATAGTTACCAAAAAGTCACTAAAGTTTATATAGAATTAGATATTTGGGGGCAAAACCAAGGTGGACCAAAACCAAAAAATATAGACAAGTCATACTAGGAATTTACAAAGTTTGTAAAGTGTGTTCCTTGATAATAAAATCTCTTTCTTGTGCCATAAAGTAATTAGTAATAGATGTTTGAAATAAATATGCTTTCACATGCTATTCACTTGCTATTTTTATCTCAGTAGCTTGCTGGCATGCTTTTTATGTATTTCACTTATCAGCACATGACTTTAATATAATACCACTGCAAAACATTTCCTTTTGAAACACAGAGATAAAACACAATTTTACTCAACACACATAAGCAGAAAATACCATCAGATAGTAATAAATACAGAGGGTGTCTTATCACATATTTTACTCATTTAACTCATGTTGCTTTTTAATGATGGTAACAGCCTACATGCAATACAAACGCCCACGCAAGCAGACACAAAAACACGCATAGAGCCACTGCCAGATGTCTTTTCCAGTCTCTTGTCGCCAGCAGGACTTTCTGTACAAACAGCAGGGGTCACTCAGCAGCCCCCTGAAAGGTCAGAGGTCAGGTTCCCAGCATAGGGTAGCCATGGAGACAGCATCTGGAGAGTGGCAGCTAGGGTGGAATTCTCTTGCCCTTTCAATCTGTCCACCATTTCCCTGACCCACACACATATACAGACTAATCTGTTAATTTTTACACATAATTTTTGAGTGTTTAAACATTTTATGCTTTTTAAATGACTAAAATAGGCAGAAGAGTATGCATTAGTGCA